>OMLP01012581.1:13009-47704 GCA_900302685.1 Spondyliosoma cantharus
TTATCCACGTTCAATTGCACTTTATGGCAACGGCATACGAACTTACTGGAATTACATTTCGCCTTTTTGCTTTTTGTGCAGAAAGGACTTTCCAAACCCTATTACGAGAGTTGTTTTTTTTAACATGAATACAGAATGCCCGGGATACTCTCTCGCCAAAACAGTATCGTGGGTGTGGCAGCCGTGTAAAATACTGGATATTGCCTTTCAAACAACATATCACTACTGCACTTCCTCGTTACTGGTCACTGCTTTGTTTGTTAGCACTTACGCTTCGAAAATTAAAACGATATGTCATCAAAGTGCTGTTATGTCCGTGTGCAGCTGATTTTTTTCTACCCGGGATATATGACAACAATAACCAAACTCGGAACCTGTAAGAATTTTCTCTTCCCCACCTTCCAAAATAATGCCTGCGTTTGTCAAAGTTGTTGTGTGCATGTGAGAAATAAGCAAGAAGCAAAATAAAATAACTGTACCTCCTGGGGCTCATGTATTGCTGAAACGCAGCTATGAAAGTGGAGCATTTGACTTGTACGCCTATAAGGAATAACGTGTTTTTACAGTCAGCAGTAGCAGAAGTGCATGACAGAATCGTTTGAATGTAAATTGCCAGAAAATGTGGCTTTTATGAGACGTTCTTGAGGATTTTGGAGCACAAAAGTTAGTTTTAGCAGGAGTTAGCCAAAGCCCTCAATCTTCATCTTCCTCTTGTGTGCGCTTTCCATCAGCCTGTCTGTCCGTCTTTCTCGCTGGCTCAGGCTCGCTCCCTTTCACCTATTTAAGCAAACGTTCCCCCATCAATTCGAGTGAAATCTCATTTTCTCAAGGCTCCTGGGTGCCAAAGGGAATAAACAAAAGCAGCCAAAGTTTTTGACCTCTGCGACTGCTGACCATAAAGATAATCAGTCCAGGCTCACAGTCCTGGCTTCCATCCTCCCTCCGACAGACAGACAAATAGATGTGCTGGAGTTACAGTGTGGGTTAATGTCGGCCGGGAGGGAACGCTCGCTCTGCTTGTCCTCCATCCTGTTCTCTCCGTTCTCACAGTCCACTGGCCTTCCTGTGACCAGCGCTGCCTGCGCCGGGGTCACTGACTGAGCGAAGAAGCCACGCGTGGTCATCAGTCAGACGGTCACATTTGGGCTGAAGGAAGCCTGTCTCTTTCAGCTGATCTAGAAAGTTGTGTTTTTTTTTTTTTTTCCCCCTTCCTTCTGTTGCCTTACACATGCTCATGCAGAGCAGTGTCCTTGTGAAGAATGACTGCTGGATAGAAAGCAAAAACAGCATCCGCTCCAGTTGTCTAGCACAGCAAAAAAAAAAAAAAACACTCCAGCGGCAGTTTCTCCCGTTCATGCCCTAAAAGGTAGCATCTCTGCTGATGATGAACCCCTTCATTTTTTTTTCTCCTTTTGTGTTCCTGCTCATTTAAAACATCAAATCTACTCAGTGGGAACCGTGCGTAGGAGTTAGAGTTCAGATGTCGCTTTCATCGCTAAATTCAGCTTAGTGATAAAAGGAAATGGTGCGGAGAAAGTCAGGGACCTGGAGCAAGGGGTCCCCCCCCACCCCTGGTCTCTGCGTCATTCAGAAAGCAGATGCTTTTGGTTTCCTATCCCACTCGTCATTAAGGTTATACGCTGAGGCCCCCTCGGTGCTGAGAGATGGACACACAGGGAGCAGACGGAGGCAGGGGAAGGATGTGCGATGTCTGGACTGGAGGTGTTTTTGCTCAGTCAGATGAAGTGTAAAGGCAGGCCTCCTCCTCTTCTGTCTACCTGCTGTCATGTTTCTCGCTCCTTATTCTCTTCCCGTCAGCAACTTCTAATAACTCCCTGCTGGGGTATGGGACACAGCGGGGTCTCCTTTGGTTGGCCCCGGCATAACCCTCTCGCTCATTCTCACCTAATCCCTCCAGCACTGGGGACAGGAGTGAGCTGCCAACAACAATAGGAGCTGCCAGGGTTTGATAAAGAGGCTGTGGACTGCCTCGGGGTGCAGGGACCCCGCGGAATTGAGGGCCATGACACAGTTGCCTTAAAAATCATCAACAGAGTTTCAAGGCGAAGGGGTCACGGGCAGGTTGTAAATTCACAGAGGTTTAAGCAGGAAACTGCATTTGTTGACACATGAGCTGAGGGGAAAGCTATGGGTTGTCCTTGAAAAACAACATGGCATATATTAAGTCGGCAGGAGTAGATCCAGTTGTCGGATGCAGGAACATGAGAGCACACTGAGGGCAGTCTTTCTGCAAATTTCGTCAATGTAGTGGGAGATATTTTTAAACCTGGGCCCCCAAATTCACATTCACACATTTGGTCAGTAAATGATTCATACTTACCACAAGTCTTGGAATGGGTCCAATAGATCGCCTCAGATGGCAGCTGCAACACACCTGCAATGGTTGCAATGTAATCCTTTAGGGCAACTACGACTGTCAAAGTTGTGGGCCGTTGTGTTACCAGAAACGCAAGTTTCTCTTAAGGAATCTCACGAGAGGCGAGTTGTTGCAGACAGACGACGGTGGAAACATGAGTCAGAGAGTTGGATAGAGGAGTTCTAAGTTTACCTAGAGGAACTGCCAGCAAGAATCTTTTTCCAAGGTCACGACTGACTTTTTAACTGAACACGAGGCAAGAAACGTATCAACTCACCTTACGAGATTTCAGAGCTTCTCCGTGAATGAGACATGTGTTTCTGGTTACAAAGAATAACTTAATATTCGACCACAAGTCTATCCCCAGTCGCAGTTGCCCCAAAGGATTACATTGCAGCCATTGCAGCCGTGTTGCAACTGCCAGCTAGTTAGCATGATTCATTCATTACTCCTTGAGAAAAAGTTCTCTCTCTCTGGGAATCATTTTGGGTCATGTATTCAGAGACTTATCATAAAAAACTTCAGTCTGTCAGCGGAAAAAACAAACACGTTTAGTGGACGTAACTTCGTAACAATCGTAGTTGCCCCAAAGGATTACGTTGTAACCATTGCGACTGCCAGTTGAGGCAATCGACTGCACCAACTGGTAAATCTGAATCATTTATACACCAAAACATGTACATGTAAGGCCCATGTTTTAAAGTACTGGAATTTTCTCCTTAACCTAACAACACCAACACAGCTTCAGGCAGGTAGCCCCATTATATGGATAACAAATCCCTGCCAAACTGGGCTGACGCACCGAGTCAAGCCAAGCCAGCATGTTTGTATGGAAAAAGGCCCCAATAAAGATTTAAGAGTGGAATCGATCTTCTCCTCTAATCCTTGGCAAGAAACCACAGAAGCGTCTTTCCTAGAATGTACTCTTCCTTTAACATTTCTGCATTTACGGTTGTCTCATGGTGGTATATCCAATCGGCTGATTTCAGCATGTTTTAGACTCAATATATTCAAATTAGCCAATGAATGAAATAAGTAAATAAATCATTCAGTAGATTTAGTGTTCCCAAGGCAGAGGCCTTCGTGTTGAGATACAGAATTCATACAAAACACAAGTGGATAGTTAAATGAATGGTTAAAATGAATAAATGATAAATACTAAATAAAGAACCAATGCGAATAATGTTTCGAGGCTCATAGGTTTATCGCCCACTCAGAATGTTCTGAAGGGGTTTGAGGAGGGCTTTCCATGACCCTGTGACCTGATGTTGCAAATGATTTAGTCAGAACACTGATGAAAACTAATAAATGGATGCAAATCAACCGCGGGAATGCAAATCAACCGCGCGCACCTTTCTCTTTATTCTTGACGGGTCATCGATGCTGTAAAAATGAGTGTGCCCCAGCTGTGTGCTCCATCTGCACACTCCGATGTGATGTACGGCGGGAGGTTTACAAACAAATCTCATAGAGAGCGCCAATAATGCTCCACTTTCTGGGCGCATCAGCTGAACAACAGGAGCTATATTCCTTGCAGGGGATCAATCGACCACGGATGATCGATGAGCCAGTCGCGCATTATCGAGAAATCAATCGCAGACTATATAAACAGGGTAAAAGGATGTCGGGCACTGATTTAAAGAAGCATGACATAACAGAATCTTTTGCAAGCCTTCACCGCGGCAATTGGTTTTAATGCAAGCCGGCTTACGAATGCTCGGGGTTTCGGAAACGTATTGTCGCGCCTAATGAATTGAACATTTAATGCCGTCTTTCGGCGCGTGTCACACCTGTTGCAAATGCATGAGGATTCTGACCTTGCACGTTACACCAAAGTTCATTTCCCTTTAAATGATTTCGATGTTTACCCCAGTCGTCTCCTGTCAGTCATCTCCGAAAAGAAAACACCGGGTCGGGATGCAGAACCAAACCCACCTAATACATCTTGATCAGGCTTTTGCTAGAAAGAGGGAGGACATCTCCCTCACTGGCATAATCAGAGGGGTGAGCGACGTGAAGGGAGGGAGAGTACATTTGCATCCAGTCCTTAATTGTTTGATTTCCCTGAGGGCGTGCAAGGCGGGAGTGAAGGGCAGGAAAAAAGTGGAGGAGGGCGTGCAGCTACAGACGGCTTTAATTAATTGAAATGCTGTGTTTTTTGCATGTGCGTTTACCTTGTGTACGGAATGATAGGCTTGATTGTTTTGAAGTTCCCAGGTTGCTCATTAGTTCGAGCACGGGGTTGCAATGAATATAGATGCACCAGCTTTGGGCCTTGGGCCAGTTTCTTTTCAAAACCATTTGAATTAATGGGAAAGCTCAAAGCCGTTGCATTAGCATGACCCGTCCTGAAAATGACTTTGCGTTCACCCCTCCTTCAGCGCCGCCTCCCGTTTCTCAACCTTAACCTACATAATGATCCAAAAACAAACAAAGCAAAAAAGATGATGTAAAAATACAGTCAGGGAAGATGTGATGCAATTAAGTGTTCTGTAAGGCTCATTGTTTCCACTTGAAATGTGTCCACAGAGAGGAACATGAATCAAATCGAGTCGGTTTCCATCTGCAGGCTTTCAATACTTCCTGATTTTGCTACAGGCTAGACGACATGAATACCAAAAAGGAGATGTTTCCCTGCTTCCATGCGAACACAATGAAGGAAAAAAAATGTGGCTAATCTTTCGTATCACAGTCGCTTTTAAGAAACTGTGTCCTCATCTGGCTATATTCGCAACACATTGGGCATTGCGGCAATTAGTGCAGAGTTGTTGAGCGGTGTGAGGGTGTCACTACGTTGCCCATTTTGTGAAATCACGTTGGGGACTCTAACACCGCCTCTCCAGTCTAGAGGGTGGTGGTAATGCACCTCAAAGCACTTTGCCCACCGAACGAAGAAGTACTTTAACCCCCCAATCCGGAGGTTTTTTTTAAATCTATTTCCATAACCTGACTCTGGAAGTCGTCCTTAGAAGAAAGTTTCTTTTGCCCCATCCCAATCCACCCCATGGCCCTGACCCCCTACCCTATGCATTCACGCCTCTGGGTAGGGTTTCATGATTCTTGTTAAGATAGAGGGGTATGGCAAACTCCATTGTGTCTTTTCTGTATCCAGATAAATGATAGATGGAATGTGATATTACCAGGATTGCCCCAGTAACGAAAGAGAAATCCCCTCAGCTGAAGACGGCGTATTGGAAATGGCATCTGTTCACATAAACGCCATCAACGATGACTAATGATGTACGAGGGTGAGAACCTCAACAACTAGCTTACGTAATTGGCCATGGCGGAGTGATGTTGGGTTTTGTTTCTTCAAAAGGCGATTCTGTTTCAAGTTTTCGCCGGAGGGTGCTGAGTTTTTTTATTCAGCATTCCCTGCCATCCCCATCCCTGGGGCATAAAGGCAGGCTGCATGGAGGGACTGTCGTTTTCTCTGCATTTCCTGGTTTTGGTGTTATACTAATGTGTTGTTACGGTTTGTTGTTTTATGCATACTGCCTGTTGTATGTACTGTCTGTGTGATGGGTACGGTGCTGTGAAAAAGAATTTCCCCATGGTGTAATAAAGTCGAGTGCAGCCTTCCTCCCAGACCACCATGTCAACAGATTTTATAGGGACTATTTTCTGGTAGAAAGTGGCTCGAGTGAAAATTGATCGCTGAAATTTGGGTAAACCGACTCTCTAAAAATGAGTTTCAGAGTTTGCAAAACACTTCAGGAAGGCATTACAGTACAGCTCTATAATGCCTTCCTGATTTCCATCACGGGCTGTACTGAGGGTTGAATAAGTAGTTCAGGAAACCGGGCGGAGGAGTGTTGTGGTTTGCTGATAGTGTTGAAAGAAAAGAATGTGTTGCATGATCTATAAGCCATGAGCCTGCTGTGTGCGGAGCGCAAACATTGTGGGAACGGCACATGCAGCGATACCTGCATGCGTACAAGCGCGCACACATGCTTGGCGCATAAATCACGCCGAGCTACCAGCACATGCAGTCAATTCTGCACAGGGACACACACACACTCTCTCTCTCTCTCCGTCTCTTCCACACTCCTGCACGCACACACACACACACACACACACACACACACACACAACCAGAGCTCGTAGTGAGGGAAATGAAGAGGCATGGCAGAGGCACGCTCTCTGCCACAGAGGAACAGAAGCCCCGGGGGCAGATAGGAGGAGAAAGCAGGATGAAGGATCTCCCCTCCAGTGATCCACAGCAACAAAGGCGATTTGAGAGACTGCCGCTTTGGCACCGGGCATAATTAGTTTCAGATAACAATGTCATTGGCGCATGGCGTGAAAAAAAACCACCTGGGACAAACTGCTGAGATTTTTCCATTTTTATTTGTCTAGCAAAGTGAATATTTAAGCTTCATCGTATTCCACTTCACCCGAAGTCCAGAATTTTAGTCGTCACACTCCGATCAACGGCCTGTGATTAATCAGATACGATTACTTTATCCCTGGCCTTGACAATCGTGATAACATGAGCAACAACTTGAAAAAACCATGAGGGAGCGGGTGATGATTGTTCTCATGGACAGCATGTGGCGTGTGCATGCATGCCTTTGGGTGATAAACACTGAAGTGTCAGCAAAACACACGAGAGCCAGATGTGACTTGGTGTTACAAGTCCACAAGTGACAACAGGCGACGAAACAAAAGACTAAACATCTGATTAAAAGCTGCAGTTTTTGCTGTGGTTATCTCGTCTGTTGTTGTGCTTCTATGCCTCTTGCAACAGGCCTACAGGTGAGAAGTCAAACGCATTCGTTTTTTTTTTGGTCACTGCGCTCGTCATACTGAAATCGTTGGACCGTGCGTCACTCGACACTCAACTGTGGAGCAGTGAGAGACAAAGTATTGCCGTAATATGGTGAGACAGCAGCATGTGTGCTTCATGTGACACAAGACGGACACAAGGCAGAAAGAGTCCTCAAGCCTAAATGAGATGTTTGTCTGTGCCTCCCAAACATGATCCATGTGACCATTCCAAAGAAGCAAATCATGATTGTTGCCTGATCTGCCCCCACTGTGGAACTTCAGCACTGTAAATTTTAAAATTGACTTAACTTTTGAAAAGTCAAGGAACAGATTACGTCAGAATTACCAATTAAAGAGGACCATTGCATTTAAAGCCCTATTCGCACGGGACTAGTATTACCTGGGGACTTCTAGTAATTTGTAATAATTGCGGAGGTCGTCTGTGATTTTAATCCCGTGCGAATCTGCCATGTGCATAATTTGTAAAGTACAAATTCCACCGCAAATTACCTACCATATTTCACCAAACACAGAGGTCATGTGATAATATCAGTCCCGTGCGAATCAGCATCTCTGTGATTTGGGCTCGTTTTTTTGTTTTTTCTTAAGGTTTTTTGTGTTTTCCGCGACTTTTTCCCGGTCGAGAATTATGGAGACTGCGTTGGCAATTATAAATGAAAGGTTTGACAGCATTTTGGGTGCAAATTCAGAAGGCTCATCAGAAGAGCGAAATCTGGAAAGGTGATTAGATGGATTAAATGCATGGCAGCATGCGGTAAGGAACATTTTTCTATCTTTCAACAGGCTCACCAGTTATTATATTTAAAATATCCATATCTAGCCATTTTGCTGTTCCAACGAGGGCTCTGGTGCGATCGATCAGGGGCATAATGTCAGTAAATTCGAGTTAAAACACAGACTTCGCTTATCCCGTGCGAATGCGCCACATGAAACACAGACGTGGTGGGATAATTACTAAATCACTTGAGGTCCCCAGGTAATACTAGTCCCGTGCGAATAGGGCTTAAGTTGTATGACGTCAAACGGTTTAACAACTTGAAATTACTATATAGTCCACTTTACTTTTTGAGGTAATCAGGTCCTTGATTTTTTTTGGTTAAGACTGTGGTCTTGGTTGTCATCAACTATCGCCTCGGACCTAAGAGCTTTTGTCGCAGTGTAACAGTATCTCGCAAGTTTATCTGATATCACTGTGACTGTGTTCATAATTAATGTTGCTCAACTTACCAAAAATGATTAAGTCAAAATGTAGAACGAGGGAGGTTATGTATTCACCTCTGTCTGTTTGTTCGATTGTGAGCAGGATTATGCAAAAACTACTGAACGGATATCCACGAAAGCTGGGTCGAAGATGGTTCTTGGCCCAGAGTAGATCCATTAACAGATCCGGGCAAAGAGAAAGGAAAAAAAAACTTTCTTTAACATTGCACAAAAGGGCCTTTTTTGTTTATTTCTCAAGGAATAATACATGGATCTTGATGAAATTTAGATGGCTGGTATCTACGGTGAGCACAATGGGACTGCCATTCTAGTTTTTAGACTTAGTTGACTTTTTTCAGGGTTTTTTATTCTCAGTTTTCTGTCACAGTTTGGTAAGGTAGAGGCAACCAAACTACTATAGTTTTAGGCTTTTAAATGCTGTGTGGGAGTGCCCTTACAGAGTCATTAAGGACACTGTGCAAGGGCACTCCCACACAGAGTGACCTGACCCTGATGACTGAGAACCTTCATCAACATGTACTTGGCTAGGTTTTTGAAAAAGAGAGTTTGGGTAGGGTAGTCCCAGAGTTGCAACACTATGACATTAAAAGGACATTATTGGTCAGTTTAAATGATTCAGAGTCATTAATTATGATGTTGTAGGAGCAACACCAACACACGTATCACGCCACTTCCTTCTTAAGAATATTGGTGAAATCCTAAGAGCTCCCTTGGTGGGAAAGCGTAAACCAAGCCCTTCCAAATGTTTGACCCAGTGACCACTCCTGTTGGTTTCCTGGTCAGGATTTAAGATTTGTTCGCTCGAGATAATTCTTGGAAATGTGAGGCTGCTATCAGCACATATCCGGTTCCCTCTATGTGTTTTCTCTCTCTTTCTTTTCTTCTCTTTCTTGGCACTGATCACGCTGTTTTACATGATGGATACACTCGGCTTTCTAGCTGCACAGTTGTAGCAACTGTAAGTCTATTTTATTTCAAAATACAGGGCTGCAAACCTTCTTGTTTTCTTGACCATCTTGGGTGTGCTTTAAAAAAAAAAAAACGGAAACGTTTAACAAAACTAGAAAAATTGCCACGAACAGACCTGTATAATCTGCGTCATCACCGTCACACTGCATCAAAGATTTGTGTTGCATTTCTGTCCTCATTCCAATTATGTTATCCTTTGTTGGGGTGGTATTCATCACCCCGTCTCAGTAATTGGGATCCCGTGGAGTCATCCATCACGCAGACATTGCACAGAGATGACACTTTATTGATTTCACGGGGCATGCCCGGGTTTAACCACATCAATCTCTGGGTGACAGTCGCTGCAATAATTGCGTGCCACCGCTACTAATGCCTATTGTGTTTGACCACCTCGCTGACCAATTAACCAGCCGGGGGAGGCCACACAGGTGTGAGGAATCACAATGAGGCTCTTATGATAAGTTGAAACCAGGATAAAAGCATCGACCTGATTTTCTCTTTGGAAAAATAAACAGGAGAAGCTGTCATTTTTGTGTGTTCAACACGATTGGCTTTCTTGCTGGTCTTTAGCTGCATATTGCTTTGCTACTGAACATGGCAGCCTATATAAATAAAGTCAAAACCCATCTGCCTTATTCCTCCTTATTCCCTCCCTTTTCTTCCCTTCTTCCTTGAGCAGAAATCATTGGCTGGCATGCTCTAACGGCTCTGTTCATGACATGCTTGGTGAAGGCTGGGAGTTGCATTGAGCTCAGGGTAAGCAGGGGGAATTCTGCTTCTCTGCTCTACTTGGCACTGGCCTGTAACACTGCCTGATGTCAGACAGATCACAGCCAGAAAGACTGGCCCTCTTCCCTCGCTCCTGGAAAAAAAAAAAGAAAAAAAAAAAAAAGAAATGTTACTTGCACTGAGTTTTTTTGGCTCGGGGGGGTTCGCACCATTGTAGGTTTTCATGCACATGATCCCGCTTTTTCCACATGAGCCTGAGCTCTCGCCACTCGCCACATAAAAGCGAAAAGGGACGTTATTATTACCACATTGGCCCGTGGGTCTCTCCGTGGAAATGTAATGTACTAATTGGAGCTCCTAGATTAGTTTTTTCTTTTTTTTTTTACGAGAGACGCGTTTCTTTGATGATGATTTCATCGGGTCTAAATGTTTATATTTACATCTGTTCTAAATAACTTTTCCGTTACAGGGCAGGGCTAACAAGTGCGAGGGAGCTACTAGCTCTCCCGAGGCCTTAATGGCCAACATCTCATTTGTCATAGTTAGCTGTAGGATTCGTCCAGAAGTCCCTGATTAGGTTGTCGACGTTTAATGAGACATATCGGGAGCCTGTGACTGGGAAATCACTGCACATTGATCCAGACTGTATTCCAAAAATGGTAATGAAGGCTATAGTGTCATAAGCCTGCTAAGTGCTGGTGGAGTCATTTATGCATACTCACTGTCTGTATTTGTGTTGTGGGGCTTATCTTTTCTTTGCTCTGTTATGCTTCTGCCTAGTTGGATGCCATATGTAGAGACAGAGTGACGGTCCCGCAGAGCTCGATGTTGAAAATCCATTTGTGACTACAGGCTGAAAAATGGACTCTTATCTGACTTAAATGCGTTCCTCCGAACAGTTCAGCATGGGTCGGCTCTGCTATCGTGACCATTTATTTTAAAGGAACTGTTCAGGAAAATTCAGTCATCACCTGCTCACCCCCATGCTGATGGAAATTCAGGTAAAGTTTCCTAGTCCACGTATAATTTCTGCCGCTTCACAGCAAAACAGGGCTGCAGTGACCTGGATTACACCGGACGAGCTGTATGGAACCATTTAGATTTGTTTTCTAGCTAATTCTGCAAGGATGTTTTCGCTGTGAGGCTCCAGAAATGTTTTGTGGACTAGGAAACTTTACCTGACTTTCCGTCGACATGAGGGTGTGTGTTTAAGGCTTTGGCAGCAGACAACGGTTTTGGCAGGGAACACTTTTTTTCCTCGAGACCTGTTGTCCCATTATACAGTCGGTCACTTCAGTTTTGGCCCCTAAAAAAATACGACATGGGAAATTTGCCTCTTTCGCATGTGAGTTGAATGTGTGATACGTCTTGAGTTTTATTCGCATCTGGATCACACATGTGGAACCAAAACATGGCACATGAGAACACCCGAAATGTGCTTCTTTTCATGCACATTTTCACATTTACCTGTCTATTTTCAAACGGACATTTTACCCCGTCACCATGCCAACGGCTGTTTTTATATGTGAGCTATAAGGTGTCTCGACAGGACAGTTTCACAAGTTGGAGTGAAAAATCTTCATAGACGGCGCGCGTGATTGTCTTTTCTTTACATGCAGATGAGCTTTTCCCACATGTGCAAATAATTTGATCAGAAGGATCCCGAGCAGTCTCTCCGCGATGCAGAATGTGTTTCGAGGCTCTCGTTACGTCCGTATAAATCAGAGTTTGGTTTCATGTTTAATGGACGCTGCACATGGTGCGATTATGCATCAAAATGAATAGTAAAGCGATGCCGCATACGCATAAGGAATAAAAGCTGAAAAATTCCTCCTCCCCAGATCGCCGGGTGGGATGTTTGACATTCAGGATCCTTCCTTTTCTAGGTCACATGCAGCACTCACCAACAAGTGAGGCCTCCCTTTAGCTGCTGATTGATTAGGCACCGGCTCCAATTCATCAAGCCTGTTCCAATTCATAAATCTCACACCCCGCAACATTTACTCTAAACGTGCAAGAGCAGAGCAAACACAAGCAACGAAGACCACGTGCGAAAGAGTGATGGAATTTCTCGATACATCACCAAAGCGATTAATTTTCCCCCGAGGTCAGCGAGGTCGTATTTTCTCAATTAGATTGTTCACAACAGGGGAATGTGTTTAAGACGTTAGCTGTGACATTTAGTTCCCTGTGTGAATATATTCCATTTAGATAAGACGGAGCGTAAATCCCGGTGTTATTTCCCCGCACAAAGACAGGCAGAAGAGGCCGACAATGTTGAGCGGAGATACGACAGGACAAATATGATAATTTAATGCAGCAAGAACCGAAGTGGCATTTAGTCGCTGGCATTCGGGATTAGCTTGAAGTGACTTCATTGTCTTTCTGTCTGCGTCGTCAAATCTACTGACAGGCAAATCTGGCTCGTTCGTTCCCCCCGACATAATATATTTCCTTTCAAAAAGTTATTCTGTCTTTTTAAGCTCGGAGGCGGCGGCGTTACAAGATGTAAACATAACAAATGTTATTATGGCTCTCGTACCTGTCTGACAGAGGCAGAGAAGTTAACAGGTATTTTTTTTTTAAGACAAGTTCGTGCAGCAGTAAAACAAATCTCCGTGATAGTTACCCCCTCCCCAGTTTTGCAGTTTTTGTGGTGGTCATTTGGGTGTCAGGCTGCCTACAGTTTGGACAGGTTCCAAGGCATTAACGAGCCTGAATGTGGCGTCTTCGTGTTGACGCGTGGTGCCGCGCCTCGCCTCGATGTTGACTCCCTGTCTGTCAGACGGAGCCCTGCTGGTGGTCCGTCTCGCGGGTAATGCATTTTAAATGGGGGGCACGACCCACCCCACTCCCCACCTTCACCCACGCCTCATTAACTTCCGGCTGATTGATAAACAGTGAGCTGCTGGCGGCATGCGAGACGGGAGGGTGGCGGAATTAGACACTCAGGCGCAGTTGGTCGTTGGTTCATCTGTCGGGGGTGAGGTGAAAAAAAAACAAGCGTTGTCGATCGGGTGACGTGAACCGTAGGGATTTGTGTACGCTGCATGTGTTTCTGCACCTTGTTGACTGACTTTTGTAAACGGTACTCGTGTACAGTGTTCCTCTCCGTCCGCAACTCCCATATCCCCCATAAGAACATTCGGGAACATGATTTGTTTGCTGTAATCGTCCCTGTAGCAACTGGAAATGTAATTAAATCTGCTTGTGACTTGCAAAAAAAGCCGCACAAGATGGCTGACATTA
Source organism: Spondyliosoma cantharus (assembly GCA_900302685.1). Classification (NCBI taxonomy): domain Eukaryota; kingdom Metazoa; phylum Chordata; class Actinopteri; order Spariformes; family Sparidae; genus Spondyliosoma; species Spondyliosoma cantharus. Next base: position 26,346 of record OMLP01012581.1, read on the forward strand.
CACAAGAGAGTGATGAAGACAGAAAAAAAAAGTCAGTCGGGACATTTTATTCCAGCCTAGATTTCCTAATGTGCTTTCAAAGTCCATGATAATGATATAATGTTGACGTTACATCTCTGGCGCTAACAAGCCAGTAGTTTTCATTTATTTAAATGTAATGCGCAGCAACGTAGCTCGTTTTCACGAGTTATGGTTTATTCAAGTTCAAACCCGACCTGACTCTGATCTGTCTCCATTTTGCATAATCCTTTCCTCATTATGCACAAGGGTTATCTGGCGTTGCCAGGAAAAGGATGTTGCTAAGGTAGCCATATAGGTTACCATCCAAACCTCTCCTTCAGAACCCCTGGCCTCTTATTCATGACTGTTGGGCCATAAGTGACTAGATCAGTTATATGATTTGACATAAACATGGCTTCCGAGTCCGATTTCCTCAAAGCAGTTCAGCATATTAGATGTACTTGAATGACTGCTACAGTTTTTTGGGGTTGTATCCTCATGGTTGAATGCACTCCTTGTGAGTGTCTGTGGATGAAAGCATCAGCTAAATAAATGTAATGTAATGTATTTTTGGCTCCTTTACTTCCTCCTAGCATGCAGGAAATAGGAGAGCATGTGTACAAGAAGTAAAGGACTGTCTGTTCTCTTCCTCTACCAATTTCTAACAATGCTACAAATGGCAATAATGATACGTACACCCCACTTTTCAGTTTCTTGGTTGTGACTTAGATTTGGAAAAGGGCCTTCCTGTTGCCCAATTTGTGGGTGAAACAATGTTGGACTTGAACTGAATGTACCCACGTTTTTTGGCCTGTGTTTTCGGTGGCCGTTGCTCTGAGGGAAATGGAAAGCGATCTGGTTTTCTTTGCGACAACAGTGCCAGCGAAAATACGACTCGGAAACGCTGTTGAGAATAGTTTCTTCTTTTGATGGGGGGGAATTCAAGGAAGCTCCGACATTTGAGAGAGTCAACTAAAATGAGGGTTAACTCGAAAAACAGGAGGTGTGTTCGCCTTGTTAAACAGAGTGGTGACATGGGGTCATACCTTTGCCGACACCCACTGAGATTTGATCAGGTACCTTGCAGTAAACCGAAATGACATTGGTTTAATTCCCGCAACAACTGTGTGTCCTCTCTCAGAGTCCTTTTCCAGCAAATTATCTCTGGTTTCTTGAACCGGTTGTATTAAAGATCCTTGAATTTTGGTGCTCCGTAGCGATCCAGCCCATAGTTTCCAACAGTTTGGAGCAGAACCACTATAAGGGAAAGTAAACAGCAGTAACACCATGGCTGATCGCGTTGATAACCAGCAGCTTTCGCTCTGTTCTTATATTTTCTCATCGACAAAACAAGCAATTTCACACTTGACCTCTCCATTGTTGCCCTCTCCATCCTCTATCCTTTCTTTACGACCTGTAGAATATGACATGCCTCGTACGGTTTTCACTTCAGGTCAAGGAAAACCTATGGCTATTTCCTGGTTCATGCTGGAAACCAATTTTTCAGTTACAAACTAATCCGTGGTCGATGTGCTCCCAATGGTTCAAAACGAGGCGCAACATTCCAAGTTGGTTGGAAAAAAGTGGGTGTCTTAGGCCTTGAGCGAGACGCTAAACCTCATTCATTGAAAGTCACAATAAAAATATAGCATATGGATGACACATGGGTGTCTGCAACTTGTTCCTTTATACCCGCACACACCCCCTGGATGTTGCAGGCAAGCAGTGAGGCAGACACACACACACACACTTACTCAGCACACTGGATTGTCTGTTGTGGGCAGATGTTGAGGTTGTGTGTCCGACCGAGAGCGCAGACCTAATTAAGACTGAAGAAACACATCATTTTATTTGGCTCTCTCTACTCTTTGGCCTCGCTTTGATCCAATGATTATTACCAGCTCTTTGGCTCAGCAGAGGAGTAGAGGGCGGGGAAGCATTGTGTCTCATGCTGACAGCTCCCAAACAAAATAACCCCCCTCCCCGGGTTGTTACATCTGACACTCCCAGCTGGGTTGTCAGCGGTGAGGTCAGTAAGAGAATCCAGCTGCCTGCTGAGGTCTGCTCCTCGGCTGTGGATTAGCACCAGCCAAACATCTGCCGGTCTCCTGTAGCGTAATACTGTACGTGCATTCGCTATACGTACAATCCTTGGACACGTAAAGGCACTTTAATCCTCGCTTGTACAAAAATCGTGAACACCAACGCTCGTGCTGTAATAATCAACCCAGGAGGGGTGCGCGGAGCTTTATTTGGATTTCAGCTCACTTTGTTGATCTTTCTCTTGCCCCCTGCTGAGTGTCCTTCCCAAGAGAACAGAGCAGTGCTCAGATATCTGTGTCGGTGAAGTGAAGGGCAGCCATCATCGCGGAGGTAACAGCGGTCCTGCAGTTGTACTCCGGCAACGATACACATCGCCTCGATAGGCTTGAAAAGTCTAAAGGAGGTTTTTAAAGGTCTACCGTTTGCTGCTTCTTGGAGAACAGCAGCTCGGATTATAATCCACTTCCTTGCTGTCCATCTGTATGTTGAGTACGAAGACTTGTTTCTCCACAATGTGACACGGGCTGTTGTGGCTGCGGAGGTAGAGCGTGTTCATCTGCGGCACAATCCCCAGCTTCTCCAGTCAGTCTAGGCAAACGTCTTGTGAGTGGGGGGCAAAATTGTCCGTTAAACAGGAACATGGCCCATTTTGGGTTAGGCTTAGAACCCAGCTTTGTAGCACTACTATAGTGTTAGTATATGCAAATGGTAAACTTCTCTTCAACTCGCCCCTCTCTCTTGCCAGCAGAAATCTGACAAATGACGCAAACCACAAAGTCTGGCGGACTTCGGGGCTGTTGTATCAACTACAGATTGTACTGGAGCAGTTTTGTATGCCGTCATCCGTGGACACAAAAGACTGTAGCCGGATCGAGAGAGACAGCCGCCTCCCTCTCGCTCCCTTGGATCAAGTGAGGGGCGTCTCACCAAACTCTCGATCAAACTGTCAGAACCAGTCAGTGCTGAAATTCTGCTACTATGCTGCCGATTTCAATTTCCAAAATATTTGCCCAGTTTCATGCAAAGGTCTCTCTTCTTTCCAGTAGTGAAATACTTCTTTAAGGTAGAAAAGCTATCTCTGTCTTTAGAGATAAATTCCGTCCGTTTACTAAGATTGTTCAGCAATCTATTGTAGAAGGAACGACGGAGAATAACAGCCGAGGAGGCATTTCCTTTGGGGAAAAATACTTGAAGAGCTAGACGGTTTATTCTTCACCATGAAAAACAGCAGGGTGACAAATAAATACTTCCCACATGGTCCAATGCACCTGTGTCTCCAAGTCACGTCAAAAAAATTGGAACCATCTCCTTTGACAACTTTGTAACTCCCTCAGCAGAGGAAGGTTACGGGATGTGGTTTAAAGCCCTGTAAACAACAAGTAAGCGGGACCTTGTGTTGAGAAATGTTTCCTCAAAATGAATGCATCTTTTAAGAGCTTTTATTTTCGTCGTGTGTCTCTCATACGACGAATTACCACATGGTTGATAGATCCATGTGGTTTACTGTCACCAGGGCCCATGATGTAGGTACAAATTGACTGATTTCCAAAATAAGAGCGTGATAAAAGGCACGGTTACCTCTGCGATGATATTGATGTCGAAAGCTTGCTGTAGCTGTTTCTTCTATTTTTCGACCCTGCGATATTTAAATCGCAAAAAAATGCTTAAAGGTCCATATGTTTCTATACAGAAGACACATTTTCACTCACATCATGTTGACTAAGGCTACAGGGAGCTACGCAATAAAAGCCTTACACAGGCCGGCTCATGGAAAGCTTTAATTGCCAAGCAGTGATAACAAAAATGAGTTTCCTATGACAGAGACAAATTAGTATTTGGTCCAATTTAGAGGGAAAAAAAGGCAAACAGGGCTGCATTACCAGGGAATTGTGGTAATCTTCTGCTCTTTCATGTTTTTGTTTTTTTTTTCTCCAGAAGTCGAAAGAACAATGAACAAACAACGAAACAAAAGAAGAAAGAAAGAGAGGCAAAAACAAAGAGAGAAAGAAAGAGCAGGGCAGAATCTCTCAGTTTGCCTGCGGCAGAGCTTCACCGTGTTGATTTATCGTTCCTCTCTTGATAAATAAACTGTGAATGGATCACTCGGTAACCTCAGAGAGTCATTTTATCGTATTATTGATTCCCGTCTGTCACTAGAAATGATTTCCTCACTGTTTCCCCCGTAAACATAATCTCCCCATTCCCCGCTTTTATCAGATCACATACGTGTCCACCTGGTCATTACTTGCTATTGTGCATTGTGCATTGTGTAAGCCAATTACTGTTCCACCGCACCACCCGGAATGAGTTATGGATTGATATTGAATGTTTCTACACGGCGCACGCATGTGGTGTGAAAGCGGTTTAATAGAAAACGTCACAGAAGCCCGTGTTTTCTCGTCTTGTGGCCTTGAGCTGCTGTGTTCAATAAATGCTTTCCTAAAGCAGAGTTAGTTTTTTAATCACATCGGATTGTTTGTCTTCCATGCATGTCTTGAGACGTCGCGATTGATTCTTTTTCTTTTTGTGTTTCTTCTTTCTTAGGGGGCTGTTCGCGAGTAACTACAAAGAAATCCATTACCTGGAAGATGGCAGTGCGGTGACGGGCTCTCACAACTCCATGGTAGGTTTATAACACACTCACCGTCGTGAGTCAGTGATGTTTCCTTCTTTATCTCCCACCCAGTCCGCTCTCACGGATGCTTTCGTAGAACCCTCCTTCTTGCCGGGCTCTGCGTCACTGTGCGCCCGCTAGGGTTCGGTGAGGCAGCAGAGATCGACGATGCAGCTAGGCCAACTTTTAAAGTGTCTGGAATTGGGTAGTCTTGCGCATGAACAAGACTGCGTAGGTGAGTGGCTCCATTTTCTTCTCCGCCAGAAGGTTAAATATTTGATGAAATAAAAGGTGAACAGAGGTGAGAGGACAGACTCAGCTTTAGGGAACAACTCAAGTCTTTTATAATAGATAAACGTGAAGCCGCCCCCCCAAACAAATGGTTAATTATGCAAGTCTGCAGGAAAATACCAAAATAGTCACCTGTAGTGTGCACTTCAGAGGTCACACGGACAGTGAAATGGTCAGCACGTGTCATTGCATCGATGGGATTGTTGTTAAAGCAAGAACATGTAATGTCATGGAGAAAGATAGTTTTGATAGTTCAGTCCAATGAGAGTCAACCACAGGGGCACCCCACCTGGTGCTCCCATTCAAGTTTGGGGGTGCAGTCCTCTTCCAGTTCAGTTCCTTGTGATTTGCTTCAGTGTTGTGGTAGATTTTCTCATCATCATTAAGCTCTGTTGGGTGTCCTCCAGGAAAATATGTTCTGCTCTCAAACACAATGGCTCTTTGAAAACATCGTCCCTGGATCCATAAATATCCCCACTGAAGGATATTCATTTTGAGCTTCAGAAAATGGCAAGACTGTTATTCAATTACATGTGCTGTAATGCACGAGCATGCTGTGACTGGACCACTTGGAACCGCTTTTGCGCCTCAGAGCGTCCACCTGCTTGCCTGATTTTCAACAATTTTGATCATCTGCAGTTTTCAAGGCAATTAGACATCTATTTTTTTTGTTCGGATACCCAGAAATATAATAATGGACATTCTGTGAGGTCTGTGCACAATTGCTTGGCCTACTTATGCTGAAATCCACCAAAGAGGAGATTAATATAATTCAATATCGGCCAACCCACACAGTAAAATGAGCAATATTTTCCACTGGAGACTGCCGTGAGACCGGAGCTGGACCATCGCTGGCTGGGCTCGGCCAGCTCATCAGAATTGCTGCCATTCCAAAGCGTAAAGACAATGAATGAGATGGAGCAGGTCAGCGTCAGGGTGGACTCTGAGACTCTGACTCTCTGAGAGAGTCCAACACGTTCATGGCTTGCACATGGCAGAAATGAATGTGAGATAAATAGATAAATGGATAAATGGGTGCAAATATGCAAAGATCTAAACTGTGGTGGCTCGATCATCATCGATCATGATCTAAGATCGCCTACTACAAAATCATTGAGAGTAACGAAAAACGAAAATCGGCATCACAAGTTGATGCCTTTATATTTCTTGGGTTGTCTGATCAAATGCTAGAAAATAATGGAGAAAAGCAGCATTCTGGAAGCTTGAACCAGCAGATGTGTTGCATTTTTTGCCTCATCTGTGCATCAAATTACCTTCGAGTGATTTCCTGTCAAGCACCTAGATTAACCGACCTTGATTAATGGACTCTGCACTAGACGGACGGGTGGATTAAAGAGTGAACAGGATGGAAAAGGGATCACTGCCAGTAACTTGAGTCTACCTGCCCAGGAAACCAGCTTTGGGAGCTAATGGACATCTTTAAACCTCCGTCCCTCCTCTCATTCCTCTCGCATGACCACAGCTCAGCTCTTCACGGGAGGGTCTTTTTTACTGGAAAAATCTTTCGAGACTGATCCATAGTTAATTTATTTGTCCTGCCGGCAGGGAGGAGACTGATACAGTGATCTGGGCAAGGGATCTAGAGGGTTCAGTTGTGTGTCAAAGGCAAGGTACTGCTGGGAGTGACTTCAGCGTTAGTCAGCCCTCCCTCGGTTCTCTATGTCTGTTTTTCATCCCCTCCCTTTCTCACTGAATCCACATACAGTACAACAAATGAGTGCCATGTGCCGGAGCAAAAGACATCTATCTGGGGAAGATTAATCACTAGTATGGATTCGTAGAGTCAACTTGGAATAACAAATACATAGTTTTTGATAAACAATGTAATGTTCACACCCGGGGTTGCCTCCTGCGATAATCTGGGTATTAGTTATTAATCTTCCTCATTCCATATATGACGGCGTAAGCACTTTCCTGCCTCATCTCTTTCTGCAGAAAGCTTAGATACAAAAAGTCTATTCATATCCCTTATATCGATGCATCACCGTCATGATCTCATCAAAGAAACATGAGGCGGCAGCATTAACTCAGTGCACTAAATCCAGCCCTGCTCCTCCCTGTAACACTAAAATTTCATATTTCATGTAATGGGCTGTCCTTTCTTTGCACCTTTTTACTTCGCTATAATGGATGGTTCTCTTTCAGTACACCTCTAGGTAGAGATATGGAAAGTGGCCAAACAGGCAAAGGCTTTCCACAGCTTTGGGTCCACGTCTTCAATGTCCTTTGAATAAGATATTGTTTTTTTGGGGTTAGTAGGCTTGGATTCCGCTTGCCAAATCCATTTTTCAGCCTTGTCCCCAAAAAGAATATAGTGTATTATGCTACAGGACTGTTTTGCCAAACACAACGCAAGCGCTGCAGGGTTTATGTTTACTGACGTCTTTGCTTTCAACATTTGCTATTTGCTAACAGGATTGATGGGGTTGCAATTTTGGATCTGATTCCAAGTTGGTCAAATTCTTGAATTTATTAATTAAACTACCTTTTTGTCTACTGTCTCATTAGCAAATAGCAAAAACAATGTTGAAATATTTAGTTATTTATTTAGTTTGATAAGGATGTCCAGCAAAACTTGCAGGAGACATATTATGCTCATTCTCAGGTTCATTATTCTGTTTTGGGTTACTGCTAGAAAGGGTTTACACATTTTAATTCTCAAAAACACACGGATTTCCTGTCTCTTTAAGGCCCGCCTCCTGAATACCCAGTCTGCTCTGATTGGTCAGCTCACACACGCCTGAGCCAGCGCTGCCGACAACAGCCATGCTAAATCAGTGCTTCCATGCAAAACTACCTGCGAGGCATAAATCATGCAAATGAATGTCATGGTGACGTAGTGTGATGTCATGAAGTCACAGAATTAGGGGCGGGATTACTTTCGAGGCGTTTCAGGAGCAGTGTTTTCTGTGGGAGAGAGGAGCTTCTTATGGTACCCACTTTGAGCTCTTTAACTTTCAAGATCTTTTACATGCACAAGAACCTACAGAACCCCGTAGCAACAGCGCAAATGGATGTATGGCAGGTCGCTTTAATGGCTCACTCGGTTGAGCATATCCTAATCTTTTAGCTCTGTTTTGTTGTGTTTTGTACTCCCCTCTGTTCATTAGTTAGGCGCTAGCGTTTTTTTTGCTGCTGTTGACACTGAAATAAAAAAGACTTATAGTCGCAGGACATAAATGCAAAACACTGAGCTGAGTGATGCTACAACACACAGAGTTGGGCGATAATTCTCTGCGAGTTTATTGCTATAAGCAGCCCCTTTCACATTACATATAGCCGTTGTTTATATGACAGTATAAATTGCCTCAGCTTTTAAATATTGAATTGTTTATGATATATAACTCTAAATTACTGGAAGCTGGAGCTAAATTCATTTGATGAGAGATTTCAAAAGGGTCCAATTCTAGATTTAGGTTCGAGCAAAGGCTATTGAACCCCAACATCACTTGGTCGCGGTACTAAGCTATTCATTAATGCTGTTTTAACTAGCTCATGTGAGAAACCATCAATTGGATTAACTGTTTGATTGCGGAATCGCATCGAAGACGTGCTGTGATGCAAGACGAAGCAAGAACATAACGCCAGAAACCCATTCAGACGCTGAAACATGCAAAATTCAGCAGCCCTCAGAGGTTCAGCCACCTTGAAGGAGGCCGGACATTTGAAATTTACTGCCTGCGCTCTATATTTAGACGCAGTCAAATAGGGTGGAAAACTCACATTTCCTTGTTTTCCAGAACAGGGTGGCAGAAAGTGCCGTTGGTCAGACCTCACCTGAGCGAGGCCGTCTAACTGCAGCAGGAGGGCTGTTTTCACTCCAAACCAGACATTTCCTCCCCGCCCTCTTGCTACCAGGCCTGGTTCAATAAACATGGGCTTAATTTACTTGCTTTCTTACTCCCTGCTGCAGCTTGACAGGTGGTCCATGAGAGTGGGTACCTGGGAACGCAGCAGCGAGCAGCAGGTTTATGCTGGGCAGTGTGAAACTCTGCACAGATTTCAGTCGTCGTTTGCCTCCGGTGATGAGTGAGAACGGCTCCTGCTAACCCTGCACAGAACTATTCCCCCAGACTTAATTTGCTCGTATTTCACAGATATCAGCTGGGACTGCTGTTATTCAGCTGTGCTTAAGACATGTTTTGTTTCACACCAGTCCCGTTCTCCCTGCTTTGAATTTTAAAAAACCTGAAGTCTTATTTTTTTTTTTTTTTTCGTGCTCCCTCAGGCAAACTGCTACTACCACGGTGAGGTGGAGGGTCATGTCAACTCAGACGTCAGCCTCAGCACCTGTGGCGGTGTTAAGTAAGTGTGCCAGACAGATATTTTTTTTTCTTTTCTTTGGCAACTCCACTGATCTTTGTGAAAAACCTACAGACGTAGCCAGAAAGGAATGAATGCACAGAGAACTAATGCAGTTAACACCTTTTCCAAAGGTTCCAAGGGGTAAGTACCATATCATTCAAGACAAGTAAATGTAAAAAAATAACAAGTAAACAAGTAAAAGTAAAAAAACGAACAAACATTTGGGCAATTTAGAGTTGCCAGCTAAGTTAACCGAACAAGGTCCCGGCCGGAGAGCAAGTTTAAACCCAGAACCTTGTTGCTGTGAGGCGACAGCGCTGACCATTGGTTCAAGTCTTCATAAGCAAACCAAAAGCAAATCTTAGAGATCTTAAAGTTTACAGTTACATAGTTAAGACCCAGTTCTAAGTCCAAGTCAATTGCCATTGGGCCATAGTCCATATTGCCGGTAGAGGTCTAGTAGAAAAAGAAACATGAGCAGTAGGATGAACACCTCTGGTTCTCACCATCAGCCTGACCTCACATAAATCTGTTTAGATTCAGGGTCGAAGCGGGGTATCCCTAATAATCAATTATTTTTCAGCATCTGTGCATTGCAGATCTCTTAACCAGGAAGTCAGTCAGTAATGGGAACTTGGGATCCTGGTTTGCATCTCAACAATACAAAAGCTGCTTGTTTTTGGCCCGTGACCCAACATTAGGTTTTAGTTTTGGCCCTCCAAGGGAAAAAGATTTGGACACCCATCGTGTATATAATTCGGATAAACTGTTGGCTCGTTTGCAACCTCCCCCGATCAATTATTTTGCTGAGCACAAAACATTTAAATGATCAATAAAACCACTAAGAATTGGACACAGGTTGTAATAAACAGGAGTTATGTCTGACTTGAGACCAAGTTTTTAAGTCTCAAGTCAACAATTGTGAGTAACGACATGTCAACAGATCTCGGTACATGATGCATTTTGCAACATTAGAACGCTGAGATAACACCCTGCGTGTACTATTGAAAAGAAGTAAACTTGACATATTGTCAGCTTTTGGACGGGTGAGGATTTCCAGTGTTGGAAACAATCTGCAGATGTCAAACAGGAGTAATGATTGCTGTAATATCATTGGAAAGCATCAGGAATGTATTCACGAACCAGCCAAACGTCTACACCCAGCGCCGAGCGATTTGCCTGATTGTGAGGCCGCTCGCCGTTGACCTGATGTGTATTTATTTATTTCACTTTTTCCGCAACCGCGTTTCTGACGGACAGCTACGCGTTGCACGTCTCGGCGAGGAAAATTGATCTCGTTTTTTGGGGGGGGTTGGCAGGGCTCGAGCGCGAGTTCATGTGAATATGGAGCAAGGTTTGTGGGATTTTCACAGTTTATTCAAATTCACAGCGAGAGAATGTCACTTTGAATCACAGAGGCCACTCTTATAACATGAGAAAAGTTCAGAAAGCCAAAAACACGTCAATATTCAAACTGAGAGAGGGTACTATGCTTAAGCCTTTCTTTTTCTGGTTAGGTCAAGATGTCACACTTAAGTCAGGATCAATTTTCATGTCAGTCAAATCAAGATGAAGGTTTTTTTCCTTTCTGATGTGTTTCAGTGTTTGAATTCTGCAAAATAAATATTATGCAGCATCTCGTCTATAACCTCTCCGTGCACCCTCCTCCTCTCTCTGCAGGGGTTTCATATCTCTCGAAGGCAAATCCTACGTACTGGAACCATCTGCTGATCACTCTGACGGGACTCACTGGATCTACGCAGCTGAACACCTCAATTTCTCTCCTGGCACCTGCGGCCATGATTCATTCAACATATCCCATCCCATCGAATATGCAGACAGCAGTCCGTTCAGGACCTTCAGCTCGCGGGTAAAGACCATTAAATATGTCCGCATTTTCTCTCCAGGTGTAGGTAAACTGTCCACACCGAGGAGATATCTGTCTTTTCTGTCTTCCTTGTTGAAATAATGTTTTGTCACAATGTTGCTTAGTTGGGAACAGATGACAGGAAAGAAATCTTTTACGAAATCTTCAATACAACAAAAACAGCTTTTACTTTATGTTCAACATCACAAGGTCTTCAACGTGTCGAATTGATTAAAACTTGTTTCATTACAGACCGTCCACTGGAAGTAAATCAATAACCCTGCATCTCTTAACCCTTTCTATAAACACTCTTCATGATTATATCTATTGATGGGGCCGATGTTAATGATTGGAATCAGCATCGTCATTGCAAGCAGCTTTATCGAGCTGCTAAGCGTGGTGGCAGAACCTTGTAAGCTCTTGCTCTGATACTGAGATAAGATATGGAGCGACATGCAGCTGCAGTGGAAAGCACCTCGCAGCAGATTGGAATTCTCTCCCACAGCCTAAAGACACGAGACGAACATTTTCAACCAGTGTTGAGGAAAAATTAGCCGAAAGTAAGACTTCAGGATACACTGTAAATTTTAAAAGTTAACAGGAAGTCAGGAAACTGATTACCTTAGGACCTACAAATACCTTAGAATTACAAAGTAAAGTAGACTATTGAATCTAAGTTGTACATTTTTTATGAACTTAAAATTATTGGTCCGCTTTAAATAAATAAATAAATGAACTCAAGTATCAAAAGTAACTTTCTGGCAATAAATGTACGAAGGTATCAACAAACTACAATTAAAAGTAAACATTATTCTGTACATACATTTGTATACATGTATATACTTTACACAAGGGGTGGACCCATGATCCGTTATTCAGCATGCTGCTAAAATAGGTTAACTCAAAAATGCTCTACTTGCTTGGATGCAGCAAACAAACCGCAAAGTAACTAGTAACCAGAGTTATCAAATCAATGCAGTGAGTAAAAAGTGCCATCTTTGCCTCCAAAATGTAGTGGAGTGCAAGTATAAAGTAACAGAAAGTAACACAAATACCTCAAAATTGTATTGTACATGAGTAACTGCACTCTGCACTCTCTCTGATGTTGCAGGACAGAGAGGGGGAGGTTAAGAAAGAGGCCTCATTGTCTGCTGGTGTTATTGGTTTTCTGTCTATGTGTACGATCCCTTTAATACAAAAGACCGGCGGAACCCCACTACATAGACATAGATAATAGATGGATAAAGCGTGCTGGGGTGTTTTCCTTCTATCTGTGATCATTTCATTATGCGCTGAAGCCATATTTACTTGCAGCGGATCGTCCGAATATCCAACCAATTTGTTCTATTATTTCAACCCAGAGGACCCGGTGAAGTCTGTGTTTTCAACCGTTAAAACGCCTGACTGAGTATCGGCTTTTCGCACGTCTCCTCTCCTGTTTCTGTTTTTTTTTTTTTCCAATTACCAATTTTTAAACTCGTGAGCACCTTGAGGTTCCCGAGGTGTCCTGCGTTTGAAGCTAACTGAGCCCTTTGCCCCTTCTTATCGCGTTTGAGTTGGTGTTTTAATCCCACTGGGCTCTGAAATCCACTCAAAGGCAGAAAATCTTGCGCCAACCGGCCGAAGTGAAGGATGTCTGCATTTGGATTATGACTGCATGGAATATAAAAGATCTCTCGACCTCATCCCCGTCTAAAAGATCATTTGCAATGTAGATATTGGTAAGTGGCCTGCTCTGTATTTTAGAAGCTACTACTTGTTGAATTATTCACTCATTTCTTCCATCTGATCTAACGGTGTCCATTAGTGATCTGGAGTGTGTGAAGAGCGGGGGCTGATGAACGCGCGTGGAAAGTACATCGCCTGTTAAGTGGCAACATTTGCTCTGAGAGCGAGATCGGGACGGCGGGCTTGTACATCATGTCTTCAGCAGCGGCAGCAGCACCCGTCCATCCAGAATTGAACAGATTGCCTTTTAGAGAAACCCCACCTCGTCCCGCACCCTATATACTCTCGGCCCCGTCGCCACCCCCACCGAGCAAGGGGGATAAATCATAAGGGCCGCGGTCGCAAGGGAGTCTCTGTCCTCAGAAGGGGAATGGGGGCTTTAAAGATGACGAGCGCTGATAAGTGGAAAACACAGACTCCGGTGATCTCTATCTGACTTGTGAAGGATGGCAGGAGTGGACGATTTATCGGGTCAATACAAAGAGACTCAGATACAGGTGGTGTAAAAGACGGAGCAGATGCTCACGGACTCAAGAGGCGGGTGAGCAAACACGTCATAACCGTGATGCAGAGGGATTGCGAGGGACTTTCCGTTTTTCTTAAAACAGTTTTTGTTCTTTTTTTTTTTTGCAATTGTTTAATCATCTCATTAAGGTTATATTGAGATTGAGTGTTTTCGAGGACGCGGGCCAAACATATGGTCGGGCTGGCAAAAGCATCCTTGGACTTTCGCATTGTTAGTTTTTTATTTATTCATGCGGTCATAGGGGGGTTTTCTGATGTCGAACTGTACCGTTTTTTGTTTTTTTTTCTGTTAATGATTACGGAGCTGGCTTCGCTGGCCATCATTGTCTTTAGCGTTCAGAGGGAAGGTTCAAAAGATTCAGGACCGGTGATTAAAACCAACAACAACACAAAGCAGAGGTTGTAGGCTGACATAAAACAGATGGGGGAATAAGACTTTTAATCTTGTATGGATGATTTAGACAATTTGAAAAATAAAACATTGTTACGATTGTGCACTCGCAATTTGACATTGTTTGTCAGCTCCAAAGTGATTGTTTTGTTTATCTCTGGGTAAGAATTTTTGTCAGCCAATAGTACAACACTGGTCTTATCATGTGGTATTTGTGGTTTCGCCGACGTCAACTTGGTAGTTGCCAGTTTGTGGGCGAAAAAAACGTGAAATTGGCTGAGTTCTACAGGATGCACCCAGCGTCCTGTACGGCCCTAACCTTAGCTAGCTAGCATTAGCAACAATGGCTACAACAAACTAGAAAGCACTTGAGGGGGCAGATGGTTCGAACCACAGCGGTGACGTGACGTGAATTCAATGGGAGGGGAACGCTGGAGTGCCACATTGAGTGGCCGAACGTTATCAGTAAAACCTTTTAAATTCTCCTCCGTAAGAGGCTTTTCTATGCACTGTCCTATTTCTTTTTTTTTTTTTTATCTGATCACAATGTCCCCTTTCGGTTGTTTTAAAATTCTACGTCCCGACCCCTCCTAACGCAGCAAGAGATGTCTGAGTTGGAAGGAAAAACAATCTCCACTAAATGAAGACAGATGTGGTTTATAAGGGGAGGTGGTTAAACACGTTAATCCCACGGGTGTTTCAAAATAAAAAAAAATATAGTGAAAACAGATAAGATGGTGAAGTATATGCAACCAAAAAAAAAAAAGAGAGAAAATACACCGAAAAGTGTGAACATGAAGTCCGATTTGGTGTGTGTGCGAGCAAACTCACCTCAGCATGTTACACAGAGGCACGGAGGTGTGCCGTCGCCGCTCCGATAAGCTCGTGTGTGCCCTGCTCGAGAGTCTGAAGATAAAGCGGCGTGTTGGCAGATGCCCCCCGGATGGTGAGACTCAGATGTGGAGGAGGAGAAAGGGGCGAAGAGAGAGATATGACGGCTGGAGCTGCACGCCCGACAAACATGAGATCCCTGGGCTGTCCAACATGTCAAGCCCCAAAACGCAACACGCATCGGTATTTATAGAGCGTCCTGTCTTCCTTTGTTGAAGCAGAATGTGAGGGTCAAAAGATAGTGTGGGAAAGAACAGCTGTGCTAAAATGTAGAGCACGTAGCATTTATTTTTTTTTTTTTTGATCTAGTAGTGAGGCGAGGAGAATCTAATCACAGAGCTCCTTTTCTTCAGTTTTCATCTTCATCCACACCTGAGCCGCCTCCATTTGCCTAATGAAGACTGTGAGATGTGGCTGGGAGCTCTGAGGCGGGCAATCTGTCCGCCGTTCTTAAATTCTCTCTTCGCCGTATAAATTGTATGAGAACACTTTCTTTACCTTAATTCTCTGATATAGAAGCAGCAGTGGTGTGTAAAACAGGGGCTGAGGTGGAGAATATCTTGTTTGCCATTTAATAGTCGTTTGATAGTTGATTTATTTTATTCTCATCTACTGAGATGGAAAAAAAAACGTTTTCTATTTTTCCAGGGGTGGTTTCAGTTTTATAGAGACAATGAAAAGAAATATGGAACAAAATATGGGTTGTTAAGTCACATCTTTGAGCTGCAACTCATTGGATTTGTAGCTCATCGCTGAGTGGATTTGAACATGCTGTTCATGTGTGTATGTATCTCCGCCCCACCAGTGGCCTCGTAGAGACTTGGTTATCACCGTAGGGGTGCATTTAGAGCGCGTTTGCCCATCCTGGCTTATCTATGGAGGAGGCAGATAAGAGCAGAGAGAGGATCCAGGCTGCCAGGCCAGCGAGGATAAAGGAGGCTCAGGTTGAAAGCGGGCCATAGCATGAAGGCAAAACACTTAGCCAGCAGGATGGTATAGGATCCGTGATGGAGTGAGTGGAAAGACAGCGCAGACGTGTGTGTTCTGCGTCTGTGTGTGTATGTGTGAGCAGATGAGGGTTAGCTATAGGGCAGCATCTCCTCCATGTCTAGGTAGCCGTGTTTGTCTAGATATAGCAGAGCCCCAAAACAACGTCCACTCGCCCCTCTTTTACTTTTTAATCTTTTTTATCCACTCATTTAGTCATCATATTTGTAGCCATGCTACTAGCATAGCTCATGTGAGTGTCGGCCCGTCGACTGGGACGATATCATGTCGGTACTTCAGATTGTCATTGTGTACATGGGGCGGTTATCGGAAGGTCGCTGGTTCGATTCCCCTGGTCTGCACATCAAAGTGTCCTTGGGCAAGATACTGAAACCTGAAACTGCTCCTGACGTGCTGGTCGGCACCTTGCGTGGCAGCCGCTGCCATCAGTGTATGAATATATGTATGTATGAATTACTGTAAGTTGCTTTGGACGAAAGCGTCTGCTAAATGCACATGTCGGCATTTAGCACTGCCTGGCTTAAGTGGTACAATCTCACAGAGCCACTAGCATGGTTTATTGGTATACTGTAGCATAGGAAAGTAAAAAAATTCAATCTATATCTTTGTTTACTTTGAAATAGTGCCCTATTTTAATGACGGTATGTTCAACCACACCAAAAGAGATCAACATGCGACCAAAGGATGAACCAATTTCCCTCGATTCTGACACCAGCCCGTACTCTACACTGTCTGAGCGTGGCGGTAAGAGTCACTGTGTCCGCTCATCATACCACACACTCTCTCTTGTAAGGAAAAAGCAGGGGTTGCAGGAGTTTCATAGTGTGTGGTGCCAACACTTCAGGCGGCATTGTCCAAAAAATAAAAAGCGGTGATTTATTAGTTAATAAGCCGGTTCCTGTGGAGTGTTATCGGAGGTCCGTGTGACCTCAGCGCCCGTTATCGGGTCAGGCGTGAAGTGTGGCTGATTGCTTTGTGCTGATTCTCCTGCTTCTGCCGCCTTTTGTGTGGAGCGTTGCTCAGGTGAAAAGCCGCATTGAGCGACCACCTGCTAAATTTAGGCTGCCCTTTCGTGAAAGCCACGGTTAAGTGTGTCCTCCTAATGTTTTGTTCTTCTTCTTCTCTCTCCTCTCTCCTCTGCTCTCTTCACCTCTTGGCTCACCACATTTCCTTCCCCCTCTGTTCCTTGGCCAATTTACTCGTCTTCTGTCGCCTCACTCCCTCCTTTACTTCCCTCTCGCAGCATAAACGCCACGCTCAGACGACGACCAAGTACGTGGAGCTGATCATCGTGGCTGACAATAGAGAGGTAAGTGCGGGCCACGCGCTGTCGACCTCTTCACCCTCGGCCGCTGAATCCCACAGGAAAGGGGCTCAGAGGTCACACACTTAGCTTCTCATCCGTCCCCTTGAGACGTAGATAAGACGGCTCCAGCGCCGTCCTTGTTGTCCTCTCTGATGCGTCCACTTACTCGACTCACAGATGAGCCCATTGCGGTATGTGTTCTCTGAATTAACTCAAAAGGATCTCAAAGATATTATTCCTTGCTGACGTGACACGTAGAGGTCAATGTCGCCATCCTCCAGAGCCACAGAAACTGAATTATTGCTGGATATAAGACGAGGTGGCTGAGGTCATCTCTTTGATGATAGCAACTGCAGCAGAAGCGCTATGGGAATTATCATCTCCGGGACACCCCGTGTGAAGACATCCCTAGAGCTGACGCAGGGTTACTATTTCCCAAATAATGTCTTTGATGATGATAAACATGCCAGAGGGGGAGTCACCTCTTTTTCTCCTTGCTTTGTTCCGTCTGCCGGTGCTGTGCAGTTCCAGAAACAAGGCAAGGACATGGAGAAGGTCAAGCAGCGGCTGGCCGAGATCGCCAATTACGTGGACAAGGTAACAATCAAATCAACAGCCAGAATGCAGTGTGGGAATGTGATTTATTAGAGGTCACTTCATGCCTTTTGAGAATTAAACCGACCCGCGTGTAGAGGCTGATTGGATTATAAATGGATGATCAATTCCATAACTCGACTGAGGAATGTTGTGAAGTGGCGGCCGTAATAAAACGTGCCGTGGGAGACGCTATAATAAAAAGATAAATTGAGCGAAACATGATTTATTCATACAGAAAGTCATACCTCGATTAATGTTAAAGGATTTGTCAGAGACTATTGTCGAGCATTTGTGTTTTAATGGTTAATATACAGCGAAGGGAGGAACAGAGCATGAGCTGTCAGCCTGAAACCACATTTCTAACCCGACCTCCCCCCTCCTCCCCTCCACCTGCAGTTCTACCGGGCTCTGAATATCCGCGTGGCCCTGGTGGGCCTGGAGGTGTGGAGTGATGTGGACAAGTGTCCAATCACCCAGGACCCTTTCACCACCTTGCACGAGTTCCTCGACTGGAGAAAGGTCAAGCTGCTGCCTCAGAAGCCTCATGACAACGCTCAGCTAATCAGGTAGGTCTCACATTCAAAGTGCATAGCTCGATTTGAAAGGTACGATTTTATTCCAAAGTCACTGGGAGCACAGATTTTGAGGAAATTGCACGGTGGTTTTATTTAAAACCAAGCAAAATCAAATATGATGTTTGGTAATATGACTGCCATTTACTGTTCTTTAGCCAGCATAGATTATTCTGTTTCACCAAAACAGATTTGATTTTCCTGCCTCATGAAACATTGGCAAAACCTTTTCTGAATCACTTTCAGAATGCTGAAAGTGAAATGCTGAAATGTTTCCACCTATGCTCGAAAACTCTGGGCCTGTACTTTGTTAGAGCGCGGACATACGTTACGCTGATGATGTGATGACTTCTGTTTTCTTTCCCTTAGTGGGGTTTATTTCCAGGGCACCACCATTGGTATGGCACCCATCATGAGTATGTGCACAGCAGAGCAGTCGGGAGGAATCGTCATGGTGAGTAAACGTGGGCATCCACTACTACTACTACTACTACTACTGGAGCTCATTGATTATCCCATTAAGCAGTCCAGTAGTCTACGGACCGCAGGAGATTAATTGGATTTTTTTTTTCCACCCAATAGCATTGATCAATCCTTGTTAATATCATCTCAGATACAGCCAGTAAAAGGTTGACTGATGATGGTGGGACCAACCTGGGGGCACTTGACCAAACCCCCAACAGATCTGTCTGAGATGGAGACTCTGGTGACCAGGGCACCAGTTCCATCTACTCCAGTGCAACTTAAAAAGCTAAAGAGGAATATCTGGAGTCTCAACTTCTCTAAATACCTTAAATTCAAATGTTTTAACATTGGTTATTCAAGCAAATGTTTGCTCACCAACTGAAGTTATGCCTTCTGCTGTAAGAAGGCAAACCGCAAAACCTCTGAATAGCCTCCTATGATGAATTAAGATGTCAAGGCACTGCGCTAAAGTCTCGGTGTCGACTGGTGGTGTCGATAGTCAACAAGTTAATTATTCTGTGAAATCCCTTCTGTACATTCACTTATATACCTTGAATCCATCCTAAAACAAATGAGTACCGAGAGAATACTTTTCATATGTTGTTGACTTCTAGAAAGGAGACCTTTTCGTCTTCCCTCTCCACCATCTGCCTTTTTTCTCTACCTCCCCCCTTGCCTGACATAATGCTCTCATATTTCTCCCCCGAGTGTCTTGAGTAAGGGTTGAGCTAAGGATCTCAGGGTTGATATCAACTTGTATTAACTTCAGGGCACACGCATCATAGATGTCTTTTTTTTTCCAGGAAAAGCCAAGGGTATGCGTGGTGCCCTCCGCTAAGGGCCAGAGGAATCAGTGTGTGTTAGTGGAAACCGTTACTTCGTAATGAGGTGCAACAAATGAGTGAATTTAAGGATTCTTGCATGTGCATGAGCCTGAATGAAAAAGTAGGGCCCTGTCGTAAATGATCAGACATTACAGACCTGCAACCCAATACCGTGTGCACAAGTCATGTTGTATTAGCGAGTCATGCTATTATTTTATACTTTATGTCTCGGAGTGGCTGTTTGTCTTGTGGCCTGGCCGGCTCGTGGTTAAGGTTTACAGCTCGTCCCCAGATGGTTCTTCACTCCTGTCCTCCCATATGGTAAAGTGGGGACTTGGTCATTATGATAGAGCTCTACTAACACACATACATCAGGTCAGAGACACAAATTATTAGTTTCCAACCGCAGACTCTTCTGCTGGGCGAATCATCCCCCCCCCACACATCCCGTTTACAGAGTACCTTTGAACTCATTAGCCAACTTCCCCTGTGGGGCTCATTGTTATTTTTCGAGGCAGTTAAATCCTAAACATTCATTCTCAAACCATCTGGAGTCTCCATTCACCAGCCCTGAATGTTAAATTAATTTCATTGGTGTGGCAAAACAGAACACAGACAGTGGCATTCGGTGCCCTTTTGAGCACTTCAGTCTCATCAGTTGATGAAGGTGGGTTTTTCCAGGAAACAGAATCAGAGTTTTTTTTTTTGCATGAATCCAGGCTGCGCAGTTGGATTGTGCCAAGCGCTGACAGCTGATGACCATTACTTTCAAACCCCCCCAGCAGAGCAGTTCATCAATCTGAGCTCGACTCGCACAGCACTGCTACTGAATAATGCACGGTGACGGAAGACTCTAGAGGCAAGGTGCTCTGACGCACAGCTCTGCATCCGTGAAGAGCCGATCGCTGCTGCAGCTATATTATTTATCCAAGCCTCTTCGTGTGTTCGTGTTTTACACACCTTGCAGGATACCTCAGCACCTGAGCCGGCAACGGCTTTCACTCCGCGCCACTGCAGTTCCGTCTTTACAGTGAATCATGGCGCACTTCTGTTCTTTGAGAGTTTTTCCCTGTCTTTTCGCCCCTATCTGCCAGTTTTTGCTCAGAGGAGGCTGGTTCATGGCTTACTTTGTACGGATGAAGAAGCACATCTCTCAGAGTTTGCGCGGCAAGTTGGAGGTGATGGCCCTCTGTCTGCTGTTTCATTTCTCACTTCAGTGCCACACCGTTGAGCAGTGGAAACGCTCTGATAAGCAGAGATCCAGCAGCATTGTTTGTTCAGTCTTGGCAGTATGCAATTATGCTCTCTTGTTTTGAGTAATGTGTCTGCAGTGGGTCCTGTGGGGAGCAACAATTTGGCTAGTATTACATTTTTTATTATTTGTTATTTTTGTCGGAGTGTGCAATCAAAAACGTCTGATTTTAATTAGCTAATGTTTGCTGCAACACAAGTAAGCTAAACTCATTATATAATGGAACTGAACACATAAAAGTAAAGAGGTTTAGCTCATTTAAATTGATTATATTGTATTATATTGCTAGAAAGCTTAGATTCTTTTGATTCGATTCATGGCAACCATTTCAAGATAAAATCACATAAGGCGGGTACAATCAACAAAGAAACAAAGAAACAAGTTTTTTGTTTCAGTAGGGAACCAATCTCCACACAAAAACTGTCTCCTCTTATCCCCAATAGTTCAGTAGATCCATTTCAGTAATATGTGTGGTCCAAATCAGTGACGCCTCATTTAACCAGATAGGAGCTTCTATGACTGCACCGCAGCCTGCAACAGCCAACAAGTGAATGCAAAGACAGAAGGACTGACTCCTTCTATCCCCTCTCTCTTGAGCCGCTTACATGCCACGTCACTGGATGATGGGCGCATCGTGTAGCCACTGAGATTTCAAATCA
>OMLP01012583.1:0-44092 GCA_900302685.1 Spondyliosoma cantharus
TACCTGTGGCTCAGGTGCAGTTGCTGGGTCCAGTATGGTTGGTACTGATCCTTTTACGAGGGTCAGTGTCGAGGCAAAGCCAGCTTTGTACTGACCCTCGTTACCGAAGCAGTCCGATGTGAAGTGTTTAGCACACACACACAAACTTACACAAACCGTAGCCGGCACGTTGTCGTTAAAAATGAAACGCAACCACTGTCTCTTCTGTTCTTCTGTAGCTGGGACAGAATATATACTGATGTTGATTTTTACAACCAACAACAGAGCAAATTGCGTTTCTAACTCTAAGCTACGACATTGCTAAACACTGCTACCTCACCGCTGGACACACCAAACTTCACCTCCGGGATGAACGCCCCCCTCTCGGATATCTCCTATCACCGTGCAGAGGAGGTCGACCTATGAAAATGACTCCTTTGGTTACGTAACGACAGGAGCTGAATCTGAACAGCCTGTAGGAGCGCCGTTTTACCAGTGGGTGGGCTGCAGAGACCATGCAGGAATCACTTGTTTTCCTCATTCTGGGAGTTGGCAGGCTCAGGGAGGAAAAGTTTAAACATGTAGAGACCAGAGAAAATGTGTTTTTCATAATATGGGACCTTTAATGAGGTAATAATGCAAACTCAAAAATATATTTTTGTTTTCCATAACTGAATAAACAAGCTGTTTTTTTTTGTTTGTTTTGTTTTTTTCAGAGGAAAATAAGGTCCCCAGAACACTGTTTGAAGCTATAAAGGTGGCAGGGTCCACCACATATAAAGATCAGTTTGTTTTTTCAGTCATGAAATTTAGTTAGTGTAGGCATAAAAAAAAAAATCAGTCAAAAAAGATATTTCTCTTCTGATTAGAATTTCTTCCCCACAACTACATAGTGCACCTTTAACATGAATATTATTCTTTATATATATTCCAGGACTGTATTTATTAGCTTTAATACTCTTGTGTGGAGTCATAGTGCACATATGCATGGCTAATTTATTAAATGGTTATTTGGGTTCCTTAGTCACAGCTCTTAATGACATGTGACGTGTTTTATCGTAGTTTGTAATATCTCTCTCTCTGTTGATCACATACTTTACAGAAGAACAGGCGGCCATATTTGGTCTTTCCTGACACAGGGGCACATTGATAATAAATGTTTGTTTTGAACTAAATCATTTAACTTTTGTTTTCAGTTTAAAAATGATAAAGAATTCAGTCAGAAATTGATCAAACAGCATGGTAGAGTGGCTAAATACACGCGTCGGCCCACATTGGCTCTGATGAAAGGTAACAGGGTGCGCTAGCTGCTTTTGTCAGTGTATTCAGTGTGTTTGTGCACTTGTTTGATGGATTCATCATTATTTTTAGTATTCTATTTATTTAATATTCACTTTATTTAATAGTTAATGTCGGTCATTGTGAGAGAGCTGTTTGAGTGAAAAGAGACATAGAAAGAGCTTCTTTCGGGCTTGTGTTTCCACAGAAACACATGACCTTTCATAGGTATCGGCGGTGACGCTAGGACTCACAGCATTTGGTGAAAATCACAGAAAATGCATCAACAGGTCTGTCATGATGAATCCAACGTTCCCACACAACCTGACCACATTTAGAGGCCGTCCAGGCGAAAACGCTCTTTAGAGGAAACGCACATTTATTGCATCGTTTTGCCCGACCGTCCACATGGATCCTGTAAATGCAGCGCCTGTAAATGCACTTTTTTGAAAACGGGTCTCAGGGTGGAAAAATCCGAAAATGCAGCCCTCCCGTTCTCATGTGGACAGCGAATCTGCATACTTTCCGAAACGATGACGCCATCACCCGAACCCCGCGACGTCTCATAACAACATCAACAATGGTGGACTACGTGCGTGTGTTCGTGTTTCTTGCAATTTACTTGTCTTGTAGTCGAGTGTGAGTCGCAGCAGCAGTTCGGCCTCATTATCGGTCCAGACAAACTATTCTGGTTTCCTTGCATTAGCCATTTTTGTCTTCTTCTTGTGTTTGGACTCTCCGTCTACTGTCTGTTTGTAAACAGCGTGCAAGCTTTATGCGCATGCTCCATCTCTTCTTCTCTATTTGTGGTGAATTTCAAGCTCCACCTATAGGCCTGGAATATGAACTACAGAGTTTTGAGTCGTTTTCAGTGGATCCATGTGTACGCAAATATTCTTGAAACGGTGCCAAGGAAGACGGAGGAAAAAAAAGACCATTTTGGTACATGTGGACAAGGTCTTAGGCTCCTACAGAGTTTACCCGTCACTAAAATGAATTAATGACTGCGATAGTGACTGAAGTCATGAATTTGAATAAATCCATTGTGATTGCTCTACAATCACCATACTTCAAAATTACATTTCATCATTCCAGAGTGCACGATTTGGTAAGATAATAAAAATAATTATCAACAAGCCGAGAGAAGCCAGGAAAGTCTACGACACTGAATGTCAAGAGGAATGATGATGGTGTGTCTGCTTTGCAAACATGTGACCTGGACATTTTGTCAGTCATTGACCCAATTATGTATTTCAAATGAATCCAACTAGTTCATTCACTTTGAAGGGCCCGGCCAAGAGGTTATATCACAACACTGTGTGTGTTACGACTTTAGACGCATGTCAAAACAAAAAAAAATTACTTGACCGTTGCAGTGTACCAGCAACAAGGGTTAGGGGTTAGGGTAAGAAAACAATACACAGAGAATAGCCAATAATGAAAAGAACTGTGAATCAAAGAAAAGATCCCATGTTGAATAAATCCGAAAAATAAAATTGTACCAAAAATAAACCACTGGAAGTCTGCTGTTACTGATGCCTCTGTTGTAATGAAAGCCTAGTGATGCTTGCTGTCGCAGCTTACCTTCAACAAGCAATCAAACAAGGTAAACATGGCAACATCAAAAGCTGTAACAGCAATAATGAAAGCTTCACCAAGGCTCTACAGTAAATTCATCTCAGCTGTCAGTCTGTCTTTAAGTGTGTTTGCATGCATTGTAATGTTAATCTCCATCCATCTATTTAAAAAACACTTATCCTGTTCAGGGTCGTGTGGGTTGCCAGAGGGACACCCTCCAGTACTTGAGTGCGATAGCACACATAAACAGATTTTCACGCTCGCATTCACACCTACAGACATTTAAGAGTCACCTTTTCACCTTTTCTGCATTTCTTTGGAAAAACCCACACGGAGAGAGGGAGAAGATACCAGCTCAAACTCAGTCTGTGCCTCTACGAATATATTATACTTTTCTTGAGTTTCAGTGAGATTACACAGGCCAAGCAAGTGTATTTCAGTCCGGCGAGAAATGTCTAACAAAGGATGCATTTCAGTCATGGCTCCACTCAGCTTTGACAACTTTACATTTCTGCCATTAAACCCAGAGCAACACTCATTCTGTCTTCATAAGGATTCATGTCAATTGGATTATTGTTCCCCAGTGTAGATTAAATGCCAGTTCTATACCTTTTGTCTCTGACATTTCATGCTCATTATGGATGAAAGATTTTCAATTAGCTCCAGGTCTCACCACACAGAAGGTATTGAATTTGCTCTTGGTGTTAAATTATCAGGAAGGCTCCTTCATGTTTAGCACAGATGGACAGACTATTGTAATGTGTAATACCCTGTACTAGATTACTAGTTTGTTGATATGAACAGTAAGAGACATGTTGAACAGTAAGATACTTTCTTTTTAATTCTGACACTGAAAACAGCTAAAAAAAAGACCTTACTTAATTTCAGCTGTAACAACTAATGTTAGCGAATGCCTGGTAGCGTTAGCTATCATTGCTAATGTTTGCTCACACTACCCCATTCACACTGCCCTTTTGTCCCACGACTCTGTAAGGACACTCCCACACAGAGTGTAAAAGCCTGCAACTCCCCTGTGGTTAGTTGGAACTGAAGAAGCGTCAAGAAACAGAAACATGTCTAGTTGTCTACAATACAGCACTTAGAAGGCATGTCCTGTTTCAGCAGACCTCCGTTTTAAACACTGTAAAAAAAAATGATGGCTTTGAAAAACAAAGACATGATCTGCTCAGATTGTCATTGAAAAGCACATAAAAATACCCAAAGTATCTTATAATCAATACTAATTTAACCTTTATCGGGTCAGGTTTTGTCATCAATGCCAAATGTTAATGTCACTGATCTGGCCTCACAACATGGCACTTAGCCATCCTCTCAACTTAAACTGGGTCATATCAGCTCGCTGAAAAAGAATAAGGAGCTTTGGCTCAAGAGCTCAGAGAGAAATCGTGAGAAATACCTGAGAGTCCCGACACAGGGACTCCAAGCTAAGATATTCATCTTGATTCCTTTGCCATCCATTCAGACCAACATCATACACCTGCTCCACTGACCAGAGAAGACAAGATATTGGGAAGGCGAAAAACTAATCCAACCAAAGCTAGAGCAAGAAATCCTTAAAACCTTGAGGGCTGTGTGCCTGATAGCAACGATTTTCCCCTTGCAACCCCTTCTCATCAACTGTTCCACTTGCAAGAAATAACACCCTCCGATTGAATAAATTCCAACTTGTGAAAAAAACAGGGAAAAAAGGAACGTGCCAGTTCACATAAACCAAGGCCTTACCTTCATTTAACCATGATGTGAGTGTGAGGCAGAAAGTCGCTGTTGTGGCACTGGCAGAGGCAGGCCGAGACAGATGTGTGTTTGAAGAGCAGCTGCATTGCTATATTCCTGTGAAATGTTTCACAACGTCTGTGAAGCTATTCGCCAGTTTTTCTGTCTCTGTACTGCGCTTAAACAGCAAAAAGCAGCTGGTTAAATTTTCTCTTTTTTTGGATGTTTTCATTTTATTCCAATTTCTTTGTAATTTTTTTTAATTTGTTTTTAAGGCCAGTGACAGATTTTAGATATCCGCTAACAACTTCCGATCAAATGTCCTTGTGCCTGTGTTTGTTTTTGCTAGCCCCGAAGCAAGAGATTAATTAGACAAGCAAATAAAATATGACCAAGAAATTTCATCACAACACAAGCTGACTCCGGGCTCCGTAAAGGCCAATGTCAATTACACCGGTCTCACGTTGTCATTTCAGATTCATTTGGAAAGGTGTTGTTCCTGGAACTAATATAGCTTCAGTTCCAGGGCGTCACCCTAATTATTAATAATGAAACGAATCACTATCGATCTGTTGTGTTGCTAAGTATTCGTTTGATGCGCAGCAGCTATAGTTTCACGAAACAGAGCTAAAATGTCAGTGTGTAATCAGTGTTTCTTCCTTAATGTTACACTGTACAAATCAAATCTGAATAAATCATACAGTAGATTAAACGGGCTCTGCTGAGTACAGCCAGCCTTAAATCCGTTTGTTCCCACTGGAGGACAAATCCTTGCTGACCTCTCCTCGTTCTGCTCTCAAAGACAAGACTCGCTCAGGGCGTTAATTACTGAAACAGATGCTAATTATAGCGTGTTTTTAAGCAGTATATCACATGCGTTCCTCCAATAAATCCACTGCGAATTCCAGATTTCTTATGTAGAGTTTAATTTGTAGTAAATGCTGCTTTGCCTATCCAGTTAAACAGGTGTTTAAAAAAAGTCGCCCATGTGCAAGTGTGACCAGATTAAGAGTGGGATTAGGTTTTAATTACATGAATTAAGCGAAGCATGAAAAGACTGATGAACAGCTGTCAGTCTGTTTTCCCACACCTGAGAATCTCCACGCTGATCATAATCACGACCCACGCGCCAATTCCTCTGGGATAAATGGAGCATCACGCTGCCTGCATAAATCACTGGATATCTGTTTTAAGATGATCACTCTGACAGTGTTTACTTGACTTTGTGTTGTTTAAAAGCTCTTCTGGTTGGTTGTTCTTTTTGTCGGAGAGTGTTCAGAAGCGGGCTGTTTTTAACCATTTTTGATGTTATTTATCAGGCTGCCTGCAAGAACGTTCCTCTCAGGTCATTTGAATATCAGTCGCATGCTGCGGTGATGAATATCGTCCACAGCAGTTTACACCCCACGTGTCATTATCATTTTTTTTGCGCTGACAGGTAGTCGACACCTGTGATGGAGCTTTTCCCTCCTGCACATTCACAATGTGCGCAGCGAGACTTTAAGTAATTCATAAGTGAACTGGTTGACACTGCCACCGCTTTATTCGCAGTCCTGTTGCACCAGTGTTTACAGGCTGTTGTTGTTCTCTCCGGAGAGACGTGTCACCACATTGGAAGTGATCTGCATCGATTCTATCTGCTCATTTCTTTTTAATTAGGTGATTTGTTTCACTTGGTAACTGGAGCCAGCCACAACCTCACTGTTTATGAAAATTTAAGCCAGCAACGTATCCTTTGCTTTGTGAAAAAAAAAAAAATCCTCATGAATAAAATATTGAGTAGAAAAAAACCTTTGCCTAACACACCGTGTGTGAGCGGAAAGCCAACGGCTTGAAGTCAGACCACACAAATAGACTAGAATATTATTATTTTTTTGCTGCATGCTTTTACCGGTGTGCGTTAAAACACTGATATATCTCACATCTTCACACTTGACCAGAGAGGTGAGCTGATGCTCCCTTTCGCATCGCACATCATCCAACCAACGCACTTCATCCAACCTGGCTCGACTACCTTTCTCCCGACGAGGGCTGAATGTGCTTCAGAATGTAGTGACCAGGCGAATCTATTAAGCATAATTGAATTCAGTGGTGTTAATGTTTAAAATAGATTCAACCTTCTACAAAAGGAAGAGAGAGACAGAGGGTGCGTGAGTCGGCGAGTGAGAGAGCAAGTGCATTGAAAGAGCTAAAACTTCTATTGTATTTGGTACTTATATAATATAATAGCAGACACCGAGACAGGGGAAAGGTTTAAAGGAATGCACTGGTTTGCTCAGGAGAAAGGGTTGTAGATGATGGCTCAGGCGAGTGGCACAGCAGGTGGTGTAGCTGAGGCTTGGTGTACTAGAAGCTAGAGGCTGAGGCGGAGGCACAGAGGAGTTTGTCTTGTGGCAGAAGGTGCAGGAGGCCGTGTGGCAGAGCGGCTGTGGAGCTGGAGCTCGGAGGGCGCACAGGCTCTGGGAATGTCGAGGAGATTTCAACAATAGGTCATAAGAGTCGTTTAGCCATAAATACCATGGCGATGACTAAAAACAATCTGACAGCCAGTAGAGAGAAGACCAGAGTATTTAAACTGGGATTAGATGGGCTGCATGTGCGTGAGAGGCACCTCAGAGCACACAGAACCAAAACAAAAGCAGGAAGCAGAGAAAAAACGCCACACGAAGACAGCCACCATGTCCTGTAACAGCAGCCCACCAAATGAAATAATCAGCGGTGGAGAAAGCATAAAGATCTAAGAAAAAGTACAAATACAACACTGTAAAAACACTTCCTTACAAATAAAAGCCCTGCTTCGGTAATTTCACTTAAAATAGTAACTACGTTTTCCTCTTAGTAATTCCAAGTGGTAGAACTGTTGGCAGTGTTTACCTCGGAGTAACAACTACAAACAGCCGACAGGACAAAACATGCCTTTTTTTATTCATTCATTTGGAGACGTGAAAGCAGATAGAAATGTTTGGAGGCTGCCAGCCTGTCTTGATTACCAGTCAGCTTCATTTTCCTGGGAGATTTCATGCCTGGTGGCAGACAGAACAGCACAGTGAAAGTGAGGTTTTATAGAGAACCAATCTACACGGAGATGTTGGTGTTATTCCAAAGCTACCATGTTGTGCGATCACCATTTACTTGATAATGACATGTAAAAGCAAATGTCTATTGCCAGTTTAGGTAAAAGTAAGCATGGTACTTCTAAACAGGTACTTAAAGTAAAAGTACTGTTAAGAATACCACCTATTAGTGTTCCGGCATTATATGTAATACCAGTGCATTAATGTGTAAGCAGCAATTTAATGTTATAGTTGGCTGAGGTAGAGCTAGTCTCAACTATTTTGTATAGGACTGCAACTAATGATTATTATGATTGTTTGGTTTGGAAACATTCAGAAAACAGTGAGAAATGGCATCACAATAACCCAGAACCCAAAGAGACACCGTCATATTGTGTGTTTCGCCCATCCTGTAATGGAATTTCTATTCGTTAAGTCTCATAAGTGTCCTTCCACACCAGAGTTGTTCAGATGAATGACAGTTCATCAACACAACCAATAGCACAAACCTCATTAAAGATGCCTTTAAATTGTATGTGAATTTAAAGAAAAAAGCGGCAGGTCCTCACATTTGTCATGCCACAGCCGTGAAATCTTTGGTGTGTACACTATGCATAAAAAAACAACAACTAAAAGACAGCTGTTTACTGTTATTTTCATTCAATCAACTAATCAGTTAACTGACAAATCACTTCAGCTCTAATTGTCTATACAACTGGGCAATTTAATTTGCAACAACGTATCACATTTTATAGCGCTGTTTTATATGCAAAAATCCTAAATAACTACTCCAGCTGTCAGATAACTGTGATGCAAAAATGCAATCTTTCCTTTATGAATG
This sequence comes from Spondyliosoma cantharus, assembly GCA_900302685.1. Lineage (NCBI taxonomy): Eukaryota > Metazoa > Chordata > Actinopteri > Spariformes > Sparidae > Spondyliosoma > Spondyliosoma cantharus. The sequence continues at coordinate 8,464 of OMLP01012583.1, forward strand.
CACTTCAGTAGAAATATAAAATGTCATGAAAATAAGATATCAAAGTATAGCACAAGTATCCAAAGTTCAAGTTTAACTTCACTACTTGATTTGTATTTATTATATCCATGGCTGTAAATAATGGTTTATATTGAAAAAGGTTTTCAATTATTATTTCATGAAACAAAGATGACAGAGAAGGTGACAATCGTTAGCTCTTACTGAATTTCATAAATCAATTGTCATCACTGCTTAATCTCCCAGTGTAAGTGCTGCATCTGTTGTGCGGTATTTAAACATCTGGAGACTTTTTTCTGTCGATTGCTGTCTTGGACTTATTATTTGAAATAACCACTGACTAGCACACAGATATCTTTATGAGCCTCTGTGCTTTCTGTGCATTCTGTATCAACGATTTATCAGAGGGCCTCCAAGGCAACGGCAGACAGAAAGCCTTGTGGTATCTGATGTGCACATAATCACAGATCTGATTGTGCAATCAAAGCTACAGTAGATTTGAAATCAGAGTGCTTGAGCTCTCACCGGCAGCAGAATGCAACCACAAGTCTTTACATTTTGGTTGGCATTTGAGCTTCACAAACCCGCAACACCCACAGCTAAAGGAATTATGTTTAATGGAATATTTAAACGTCTTACAGCTCACGATCGTCATCACCTTGTGAGGGGTCCAATCTCTGAGGTACTGTCAAAAGAAAATTAATGTCAAGTGTATCAGCAAACTAGCCGCAACTCCTGTTCTCTTTTTGTTTTTCCTTCATGTGTCTGTTCCGAGTTTCAATACAGAGGATAGATAATTTCGAACAGCAACGATTTAGAACAGTGGTGCCTAAAAGCCATTTTACCCAGCGCCTCTGGAGTTAAATGGATTTATAATGGTTGTTTGTACTGTCTAATCTTTGTGGCTTGTTTCACCACCCATGGATGGAAAATACAAAGTTGCACTGCAAAAAAAAAATCCACCTCTACAAACGGGTACAATTATTCTAGTATCAAACAAAAAATGTCAAAAAAATTGAGTAAAAAATCACATGATATCAAATATCATATGATAATTCATCATAATATCAAAGGATAATTACTGATAATAATATTACTGATATTACTGATAACATTCAACGGCTAAACGTGGCATTTCATCTTCCACCTTCACATTCGCATTACAACACTACTGCTGTTCGAATCAACTGCCTGTTGCCTGTTTGTTGCACTACCCACAATTGCTAACGCTAGCTAGCTAATGTTAACATTGCTACGCTCACTAATATTGCTCACTGTCAACTGTCAGAATTCTTACACAGAGATGAACAAGACAATTGTTTTGGACCCGACAAAATTTTTTTAATTATTGATTCACGATCATAATAATGTTTTTAGGGAAAGAGATACTGTTATTCAGAACCTTTCGACAAGTTCTGTAGATTTGTCTACATAAAAATGATCTTTAAGTCTTTCAAAAGAAAACATTATGCATAAACACTGAAACATGAGAAATTCAACATCCATTTCAGCTCTGGAGGTAGTGGAGACCAAAACAGAGCTAAAAGAGGGGTGAATATTGGACAAACATTTCAAAGACATTCGTCAGGCATAATGTTTCTCCGTAACGTCTGGATGTCTAAATAAGCAATTGCCAACAAGTTGTTGCTGTATAAAACTCTTTCTACTTTAAAAGATGAAGACAAAACCACAGCCCCTGCTGGTTCCCTACTAACTGGTCTTGAACAAGATATAGTATCAGTTATATTGTTTGTTCATAATAACTTCTGAGTAGATAACCAATGCATCACCAACTAGTATACATACATTTTAATTGTCTTTTTTCATGATTTAATTTCAAAGTATGTACATCTAATTGATCCAAAATGCGGATTTGATGCTTTCATATCTCATTTATATAAACACTGTTACTAATGTTACATTGGGGACCAAATGTACCTGTTGGGCCACAGACTAAAGAAAATGGCAGCTTGAATTGACTTAATCTGAGATGTTAGTGTCGTGTTTATTTTGAAGATGCTAATAAAGCTACACAGCGCATACATACATGCAGCAGAAACATTGAATAGGTCGAACCATCCTATTAAACTATAAATCTTTCAAAGAAAAATAAAACAGAAATAAACAAGTTTGCAGATGACACGTATCTCAGCTATGCAAAAAACAACTGCCAACCATCTACCCAGAAGTGACTGTTGCTGTTGGCATGACTTATTCCATTGGTCGATTTAAATAAATAAAAATAAATGCTTATTACGAGTAAAAACACCTTGGATCTGTATTTTCTTTTCTTTTTGTTAATGTTTTTACTTGTTTTTGAGGTGGGATTTTTCCAGTGTAGCATTATATTAAACAGACAGAGATGAGAGCAGTATTGATCTTGGGTCCAGCTCTAGTTGCAAACACCTGCCTCACTCTCTTTTTAACTCAACTCAGCACCACACACTCCTGTACATACTGGCGTATGACTCTCAGATTCCACTATAGTCATACAGTATATTATTTATTAATAATATTTTAATATTATTATTATGTTTCATTTTTTTGTATTATATATGTATATTTTTAACATTGTGGCTAAACAATATTGTCAGGAAATGATTATCATGATGATCATGGACATTTTTTAGCAATCAAAATGCCAAAATACACTATAGTAGGGATTTAAGTTCAGAAGTAAATATGAATCAGACAGTATAGACATCTTGGCTCGGAAACACTAAGCAGATGAACACAAACAGACTTTCACATGATAAAACCAGTGCTCTTGAGGGTTTTCACTTAATTTGTTAATTAATTCTTGTGTTATTAACATGACTTTTGAACATCTTTTAAGTCCAGATTGGTCTGATGGAATAAAAAAATAGATGTTTGAGATATTGAGAAAACTGAAAACTGACTGCTGAGGATATTACATTACAACATACACCTTCCACACACACAGGAGGTATTTCTGGCGGAGTACGGACCTGGCCTGTGCCACCCTTTTACGTCATCCGTCTGCAAGACTCAGACAAATATTCTTGAACATATTGCGCTCCTTCACAAGGCAGCAAAGGGTGAGCATTGTGCTCTCCTCACTCTGTTTTATGTGCGGTGGCATCTGTAGTGACAACATTAATTTCCATTTTGTTTTATTGTTTTATAGTTCCCTGCTTTCCTAATCACTCACTGCTACACGAGGATGTGGCCGAGTGGGTCTAATTACAGATTCACTTCCCACCTGTGCAATTACAAATCTGAACAAAGAGAGAACATTTTTGTGGAGAGAGAGAAATTGTTCTCTCTGGTGTCTTTATGAGCAGCGGGGCCTATCATTGTCTTCGCTCCGAGCGGCTCCATTGTCTTTGTGTCCGGATCACATCAGAGTTTTGTGGAGGTGATATGCTCTGTAACATGTTGCTTTTACTCAAACAAGGATGCTCGTTGGGGGGGGAAAGGACATCTTTAACATATTTGTGAGCAAAATAGTTGAAACACTGGTGTCAGCATTCAGACGGAAATTCCATGACATCTACATAACCTACCATAAAAAACACAATTCGATAAGTAGTGTAGGAAGCTTTATTTTATTTAATTTTTTTCTGAGTTGCTTTCGTTGACATGCTAAATCCATGATGATCTTTGGTAGGTAACGTTTACCATGTTAACCATCCCAGTTTTCCCTTCCAGCATTCAAACATTTGCTAATTAGCAGTAAGCCGTGGACATAGTGGATGGGGTTTGCGGGTCTGAGAAGTGAAGCCAATGTAGAAGTTTTCCAAACCTGTATTCTTTCTAATGGCCAGCAGGGCGTGACTCCACTGGTTCCCAACAAAAGTGTGATTACATCTAAGCTTATGAGAAAATTACTCTACTCATGTTATTTATTTGCTAGTCTAAATTAAATTGCTAGTTAAAAGTCTTCTGTACTCTGGCATGATGTTCGTTTTGTCAATTATGGTCCTATATAGAGTAAAAATAGACAATAAAGGACGGTATGCTTTAGGGCATAGCCACCTTGTGATTGGCAAATGCCCCAGGTTCTTAGTCAGAAGAAGCATGTGAGCAGAGTGAAGTGGTGAGAATTTCTGTTCTTTGGTCCCGGAGCTGTTAGTTCCCCACGCTCAAAGCTGCTCCAGGCCATTTTCGCTCATTATCATTCGCTTACCGCTTACCATACGCTTCAAAATAAGAAAATAAATCTGCCTTGTATTTTTAGTTTAGTTTAGACTGTAGCCTTGCATCCACAATAAGTGAGCCACCATAACCACATTTTCCAAGGAGAAAATATTTATTTCAAGATACACTTAGATGCATTCTGGGTCAGGCAAGCTTCGGACTCATGATGTGAGTGGTACCGGAGCAAAAATGGAGCGACGAGATGAGGCTACGCTCCACATTTTTAGAAAAGGTGCTCTGCGCTCCAACCAAGCTCCTCCCACTCACGCTCCCTGTTCGCTAGCATTCCACTCAACTCACATGCTCTGATCAGATCCAATCAGCATCCTTCCCAACTACTCCATTTCATCCATATATGGTCATTCTGGCCCTGGAAAAATCTAAATGGTGTTGGCCATAATGAAAAACTTCCAGGCCTTAAAATGGCAGTCCACAAACCGATGGGTTACATAATGGCAGGCTTACATTTGTAATAAACACAGAGTGCAGCTGCACTGCAGAAAAAGGAAGGCTGTAATATAAGAAATAAGCACAGGGTTTAAGGAGAAAATTACCTAATATTAGTGAGATTGTCCGTCCATGCAGCAAGATATTTCTACTTGACAGGAAATCTTGAAATAAGTCAGTTCAGTAGGCTCTGATGAGAGTTCAAAGGTTTGAAATAAGTGGAAGATGCTGGTTGTTCGATCAAACTACTTGAGATCAGATATGCCTCTGCACAGCAATAAGTGAAATACTACACTGAATGTTAGCCAGTCATTCTACATTCAAAATGTTGGCATTCCTAATTTTAGCACAGTGGAAACTAACAAGAAAATAACACTAGACTTAAGTGGAAGTGACTTGATATCAGTGGAGAAGTATATTGCTGTTACTTAAAACAAGTTTTTCGGTCTGTGATTATTTACCCATACACATCTGGTACATCAAATTAACGGTAATTGACACAAATTTAATATTTGCTGACCAATTGAGAAATAAAATTAATATTTGTGATCGATGTAATTAATATATAACATGAATGTACAAACTTGAAACTAATAAATGACTTAATCTCATATTTCCAATTCTAAGATTTAAATCTTGGCAAGCAAAGAAAAAAAATGAAAAGAAAAAAAGATTAATACAAAACAAAGAATTTGAGAAAATAAACATTTTAACCTGGTCATGGCACCGGATTTTGTACTAGGTTTTTGAAAAGTATGTTAAAACAAAGAATACTTTTATGCTTTTAATTTCTTTCTTTAATTATTTTTTTTATTTTTTAGGTAAAATGCTTTAAATAGGTAGGATTCACGGTTATTAAATGTTTTCCATCATTGGATCACAGCAGGAAGATAAACACTTTGCCCACGAAGTCAGTCAGTTAAGGACATTTGGGATTCTAGCAGACCCACCATTTTGCACCTTAATAATACAATATATTAAAATCTGTGTTTGCCTTTAGTCCATGGCCCACCACTGAGTTTCAGTTTTGGCCCTCCAAGGGAAAAAATTTGCAAAAAGGTCGGGAAGAACATGAATGTCTGTAGCAAATTTCACGCCAGTCCATCTCAGATGTTTCAGCCTTGACAACAGTGGTCGAATGACTGACAGACCGGCAGTGCCATGCACACATCGATGCTGCTATGGTAAAAACCTTCTGCCTTCACCTCAATAGATTACATTTACAGCGATAAGCTGCATTCTCTCGGCTCCTATGAGCAACACCTGTCCAAGATTCCCATTATTTTTACTTGTGGATGTGATATGGTTGACCAGAGCAGGACCTGTTTAATAGGGATCTTTCAGTTCAATATTCATCTGTATGTTTGAGGTAAGGGGTATTTCCCAACAGAGCAGATGTTCTCATACAGGGTTACACATCTATAGCATATTGTTGTCGCCCATCTTGTAGAAATACTCTTGTATATTTCTCATTGTGTTCTTATTTTTACGGTCATGATGTGCTCTTTTTTAATCCTTGCATCATGAGAATGCTTTTCATATACAGTATTTTGACGTTTTCTGTAAATGTGGTCAGCAAATCACTTGAGTTTGAGAAAGAAGACAAGCATTGTACCGCCCTCTCTGGAGAAATTGACTTTCGATATTAAGTTTTTATAGATGAAGAAATGATCATTTTGAGCTTTTTAAGGGTTTGTAAGACAAATTAATTCCTGGTGGTATGAGTGGGTTGTCTCTGTTTCATTGTTGTTAATACTTTGACAGTGGAAGCTCATTTTCATTCTTATTTTAACCTGAAAGCGTGTGCATGCATACCAATGTATGTGTGTCCCTCTGTGCACAAATGTGTTTGTTCAAGGACTTTTTCATCAGGACAATGTATGACCAGGTAACAACATGCATTTCTTTTTTCTTTCCCATTTCTATACCGTTTCATACGCCACCATTCGTTGGTTGACTGAACCACAGATGAGCAATGCTTTACAGAATCCAAATTACACTAGAGCCATTTTTCATTCTCCGGAGCTCTTCACAGGCAAAGAGCCATAGATGGGCCTGTTCACTTTCCTTATTTGTCCTTGTCTGCTGGAGGTTGCCGCTGGCTGACATAGCCTGAATTTAAGTGGACATCAATCTCGATAAAGAGGCAGAGCCCAGAGTAATATTACCTCCTCAGATTTTTTTTTTAGCTGTTTAGCAAGACAGCGCAAATAAGCATGTTTCACATCGCAAACTGAAACATTAACCTCCAGTATGAAACTAAATCATATAAGATCATGCTGTGTTTTTTTCGCAGCATGGTGTCATTTAGTTTTACATGTCTATATCCAGTAAGGCACAAGTCTCAGTTGTTGTTTTAAAACCCTCTCGGCTCAGAATAGGACAAGATGCGTCTATTTGCATGGCTGTGTCGTGATGATAAAAAGATTTCCTCCGGCTGGCCGATGGCCTATCTCAGTTGATGCAGGGGAAAATTTGGCTCAGAAGTGGCAGCCATGCCACAGCGGACTGGACTTCATGCACTCCTCATAAATGAGAGTCATTAATTCTCCATGTAGGTAGAGTTTTTCCACATGCAGGAGCCCCCCTCTTCCTCGGGGACAAACCCTGGCCTGACACAACCCAATCAGCACCACTTCTCCTTCTCCCTGCTCTCGTCTTCCTCTCTCTCCTTCGTCTCCGTCTGCTCTCCCTCAGTTATATATGAAGACAACGATCCCAGCTCCCCCTGTTTGTCGAGCCCATCTGATAAGTTGCAGATAAGTCACCATTGTTGGGAAAGATTGCCGTCGTCTCGGATGCTAGAGGCACTCGTTTTTTTTTTCTCTTATTATAAAGTATGAGTTGTTCCCAGTTGGCTCCCTTGACCTAAATTTCAGCATTTACGTTTGTATTCAATTCTGATTTTTTTTTATTATTTTTATGTGTGTGTGTTTGTCATAAAGTAAAGAGACATACCTGAGGCAGTTGAATGCATTTACATCCTAAACAGATTAAATAGCAAGCTGTATGGCAGTGAAATTCAAAATATTTTCAAGAAAAGAACACTAAAAGAAAGTATTCAGTCGCAATTGTGTCAAGAAGCACATTATGGCAACTGATTAGCATCAAAGCTAATGGACAATGCTAGCAATTATCTATATGTTTTGTTTTTGTTTTTGCTTCATTGTTTTGCTAGTGCAAGTGTCATCCACACTTAGACACATATGGTTGCACAGCAGTGCAATTGAAGTGCTACTAGTTGGCACTGATACAGTCTGTATATTAAAATCTCGGCGAGCATCACAGGCTATTTGCAGTCCACAGTGTAAACAAACAGAAGAGCTCTTCAAAGGCTCAGATTTCAACATAATTGGAGAGGAAATGGAGCCAGAGCTGAGCTAATGTTTCTCAGCTCTTTTCCTCTGCCATTAGTGATCACAGGTCCCCAAAGAATGAGCTGGACAGGCCCGCTATCAAAGAAAGCAGGAATAATTTAGATTTTTTTTTCCTGTCACGTACACTATTTGCCCCCGATTTTCCCATTTCCCATTCGTTTCTGGGGGATTTTATCGATTTATTTTCACAAATATGTTTTTTTTTTTTACACAGTTTCGTTCAACTCTTTGTGTTCTCTGGAATATTATCTGAGCCGTCACAGTTTGGGAATAAATTATAATGGCTTACTTCAAAAACCTGGTACTTCACCCCGGATGGGCGTGTTTTTGCAGGACATTGCACTGCATGCTTCAGCGAGCTCTGTGACAGCCTCAGCCTGTGCTCTGGGTGCACTTTGTTCTCAAAGATTTGTGTATTTGATCTCATATATGTTCTCATGGAAAGTGATAATCTGCATTCTGCCAGAAAGAATTTAGGAGAGGCAGGCGTTATATAGCATAAAAACCACACAGATTCCATATTAGATTCCACACAGTAAGTTGTTCCAGGATAAATGGATCCCGCTCGGGAGACTAGAATTTGCATCCAGTGTGTAAATCGGAGTTTTGTTTTATGGAATTTCACTTTTAGACAAAGTGAATTAATAATTTTCAGGTATTTAAAAAAATAGCCTCAGCTCTCAGTCACAGTTTGGTGAGGATTAAACCTCGGTTAGCTTTAGGCGATACAACTCCTTGGTTAGGTTTAATAGGATGGTGTGAACAGCAAGCCATACGCAACATATAAGTATTGTTTAAAAACAACACGCCGCGTACTTCATTTAGGTGCAGTTTAATAAACTGTCATGAGCATGTGAGGAGCCATTGATTTTGTAGCCTCAAAATTACAGCGTGGCCTTATTTAGGCAGGAGGTAATTGAAGAGTCATAGCCTGCCGGTGAGGTCTTGTTCTGGGAGGTCTGTGGATGGAGAAATCTCTCCTGACGGACTGCCTAAGTGCTGTCTCCAGATCTGGGTCTTCCTCGGTTATGAGTTAGTGGTTTGGTGATGTCCAACTCCCCGTGGCATGTCATTCAAACGCAGAACTACCATTACAGAGACACATTAGGGCTGAGAGCACTTAAGCGCCATTTCATGGCAATATCAATTAACTCACTTAGCCTCTAAAGGGCAACAGCTGTTTCCTGACTAGTTTGAGTGAAATCTGAACCACCACAGCTGAAAATATTAAATATTTTGAATGCTGCTTCTTTATACAAGAGCATCTACGGTGTTAATTGAAAGTGATGAAAGCAAAAACTGATTATTTGGAGGTGATAATGTTAAGTGCCTCATGTTCGACAAGGCCTTCTGGCTTGTGTCCACACAAGGACATTAATGAGCCGCTGACCTTATAGTGTTCATTTCCCGCAGAGGATGTAAATAAATGCTTGGCTTTTCAAAAGTTCTATTAAATCAATGACTCATCAGCGTTTTTTTGTTGCACGCCTCATAACCAAATTTTGTCGACTTGATTGAGTTGATCTGCATAAAAATTGAGTTTGCCCCAAGAAGCATTCATGCTTCATAAGTGTCTTCATAATTGTGTGTTGCTGGAGTGTGAGGAGAGGGAGGAGGTAATTGACGATGCTGTGTAGTAATCAGAAAGCAGCACGCGTCAGTTTGCAGCCTGAGACTATGACCTTTGGTGAAACGTTGCATAAGAAGCTAACAATCCATTATTGGTTTGTTTTAATATATTAATTCATTAGATCTTTTAAATGTCAGGAAATAGTGATTTCTCTGAGCCCATGTGACCTCTCCAGGTTGCTTGTTTTATCCAACCAACAGCCAAAGGTATTCAGATTACAGTGATATAAAGCAGATAAAGCCCAGTACATCATCACATTTTAGAACCTGGAACCAATTATTTTTTTACATTAGAATTTGCTTAAACATTTATCAAATTAATTGGTGACGAGTCCGTTTTCAGTGAACTATTTTTTTTATTAATCAGGTAGGTATAAGTCTGAGGAAGCCTGCTGTGGAAATGAACCCGCTTGTCTCTTTGCTCGGCTGCGGGATCGACCTTATGTGCGAGCTGACAGAGCCTGACACACAGCAACTTAAGAAAACACAAGCAACGAGAGAAAACAGACACAAATAAGGAAAAACATATTCACCAGCTTGACAACTTATGCATTGCATTTCACAGGGCACTTCATATATACGACAAACACAAGCGGATACAAAAGACCCGCGTCAACAAGATGCAAGCAATCATGTAAAACACCAGCAGATACAAACAAAAAGTACAAGCAAATATAGAAACAGTGTACACGAGAGGAGTGAGCTGTGACACACTAGAAATGTATTCAAGGACATGAGTGAAAGCAGCTTCAGGTGCCTGTTTGTTATGATTATTTTTTTTCATTACATCTTGGTAATGTGTAGTCAAATTTGAATATGCTTGTATTATTTTGTACTTTTCACGTCAAAATAATAAATGATATAGAGGTGGTCAGTTACGCCCAATGCAATGAATTCCCGGTTAGATGAAAGGATACCTATGGTTCTTCTTTGTTTTCTTTGCTTTCCTTCAGTGTTTTGTATATATGTTCCTGTGCATGTAAAAGATCTTGAAAGTAAAAAAAAAAAGTCAAAATCAACAGAAAAAAAAGCTGGAAGACCTCGTCAGGCTAGTCCCGCCTTTAATTCCGTGACTTTGTGACATCACACTACGTCGCCATGTCGCACATTTTCATAATCTATGCCTAGCGGCTCGTTTGGCACGTAAGAAATTGATTTAGCGCAGCGTGAGCTGACCAATGGATAGACTGGATATTTGCCTCAAAGAGACAGGAGGTTAAAACAGAGTGTTTCAGACAGAGGGGGAACACAGAGCTGCAGCACTGGACAGTGTGAGAAAAGCGATGTGTTTTTTGAACATTAAAGCATGTAAACCAATTCTAGTAGTGACCCAATATAAAATGATGAGCCTGAAAATGAGCAGAATATGTCTCCTTGAAAATAAGGCTATTTTTACACCTGTGAAAATTGTGTTTACCAACTAAATATGTGTCTCTTTGCACCTCTGCTTCTCCTCCCCGCAACACCCTATCTTTTTTTTTCTCCAAACTGTTGTGACAGACGCCATGCTGCTGGTGGCACAGAGACTGGAGGGACCTTTCAACATTGAATCTGTCATGGATCCTATTGATGTCAAGATCTCAGAGGCCATCATGAATATGCAAGATAACAGTGCCCAGGTCTCCTACAGGGTATGTCAATTAGGTGTATACCCAGAGAAACAAAAGTAACAGTTGAGAAGATACTGAAGTCCAGAACTGTAAAGAAACTCAGAGGGGAGCTCGCCTCGAGTCGTACTAGACTGTGTCGAAGGTGTGCAGCGCGACACGTTCTAATTATGTCCAAGTTTAGGCCTTGTATTTGAATTATATGTTTCAATTTGGTCAGATAATCTTAGTTCAACTAACAGTAGTTAATGTGTTTCCTGTCTTTTACTGCATTTTTCTCTCCCCACAAAATTGTAGTCAGAAAGGGGAAGAAAAAAAATGTAGGTGGTTGTGAAGAATTTTTTCAGGCTACACAGCTTTGGATGCCAGTTCTCATTCGAAGCTAAATGCTCTGTTGGCTTTCCCATGCTCCAGATGCAGTTTTGTTTATGGTTTAAGTATATGTGGTCTTTTTCCCAAACCCTGTAAAAACGTAACTCTATCATCCTAAATAGCATCGGTCACAGCTCCTCGTTGAATCACCTATCAACGTGGTTACCTCAACTTGACGTAGAGCACTGTCACGCTGGTAATGTGGGGCGAACGTTTCACAGGACCTTAACAAAACACCATGTTTTCCCTATTTTCTGCATCCAGAGTAATTTCAACCCCTGACAATTGGGTGCCCATGTTCTTCTAATTGCAGGTTTTTCAAGGCTGCGGCCAGCCAAAGCCCGCAGGAATGACTAGGTCTACCCGCGGCGTTTCGGATGTGTTCAGCGCTCGCTTCAGGCCGTACAGCCCAGAGGAGCGGCCTACCACTGCAGCTGGCACAAGCCTAGACAGACTGGTAAGGAGACAGAGCCAGCGATGCTGCTTTCAGGCGAGACACTGCATCAGTGTAAACATCATTTGTCTTTCTGACTTGACACTGTTGATTAAAGCTGGTGATTTGCCATCGTAAGCCCCTGGAGCCGGAAATTAATTCTTTGTACTTGTCCTCCATTCAGGCCCCCTCTATCGATCTGTGTTTGTTAACGAATCAACAGCCTTACCCCGAGAGGGCAGTGGGAAGGTGTGGCGAGCCGCTTTCGGTGCCCTTCTCATCTCTGTGTGCTTGGCAAACAGAAAAGGGAAGGTTGAAAAAATTGATGGATAGATTCAGTGAGGCTGACCATATCAATTGTTTGCTGTAAAGCGCACCTTTATTTTCGATCAGATTAGCTGCATGTTTGTCGGATTGGATCTTGATACGTGGATTTCCATCCCAAACAACCTTGAAACCTAAAATGCTGCATCAGGGTAAAGGTTAACACGGAGCTGACAGACCAATTCAGCTGAGAGACAGTTCTCATCACGGATTACCTTTGCAGCCGCTGTGCCCTTCCTTGCTCCCCTCTGAATCCTTTTAAATTGTGTATCAGTTATGCCGGTGTTTAGAGCTATTTCAGTCAGAAACCAAGAAAAATGTTCTTACTTTATTGACCCTTGAAAAGCACCACATTTAATAAATCAGTGTAGCGCAACGGCAGCTTCACCCACCGTTTTTAAATCACGCTGAATCAAGTGTCTCTCTGCATTGTGTCAGGTTAATAATGGGTTATTTACTTAATGAATACATAATTTGGGAAAGCAGCACTTTCTTGCCATCTGGCTCTTTTGGAATCCCACAGCAATAAATGACTTATTTGTTTTATTCAACGCTAATTATGTTTTTTTTTCTCCCCAATCTAATTAATTCTGCACTCATTTTTGATGTTTTCCGTACAGCAGCTGCCTTTTTAGTTGTTATACTGTATGTCCATCAACGATTTCTTCCAACTACGCTGAATTAATTAAGACTTTCTGCTTTCCCTGCCTTTATGCCGCGAACCAGAGGATTGTTTGGAATGCAATGCAACAGAGTGTAAGGTTCAACATTTTATTCTCATTTTCCCTCTTTGTGCCGGGTCTATTGCCTGCAACTGTTTTATGTACTTTGTGTGGAAGCGAAAAGGATGTTTGAATATTGTGTGGTTGGGGGATGCATGCAGGATTGTGTTCCAAGCATTGGAGATTTGCAGTCAGCCGCAGTGGGACCTGTAAATCCCAGTGGTATGCAGCAGTTGGTGTGTTAAGTCTCAGTCATGGTCTCATTTTCATCTGAGAGTTGGTGTCAGCTGGTCAAATTAAATTTGCCATGACTGAGCATTTTGTTTTTCGATTTATTAACATAGGAAATCTTCGGACCTTGGTTATGGTCAATGTGGTTTATTATAGCATCAAAGCATCACCTGTTAAACACGATATTTTATAGTAGTGTTTAACGAATGCCACAGCGTCCTCAGCTTCCTCTCAGGAGATCCAACACAGACCCACGTCAGCCACCATATCTATTCTAGACACATCCCCGTCCAAGACACTCATTGCCGTAGCTAATGGAGTCAACTCCTCGAGCAAGCCAACCAATCAGCAGGTGACCTGCTCCGTCATAGCTGGCAGAGAGGAGAGCTGTGAAGAGATGCCAGTGGTGAAGGTGTGAGGGTGTTGCAAACCAGCACCTGCTCTGATGGTACAGTGAAGTGGGGGCTCCAGACCTCTCATGAATAACCGGGCAATTAGCCTACTCGGAGAATCTCACAAGACGGAGCTCAGTGACAGGAGCTTATTTTTGACGTATGATAACTAGTGCAGCGTACCTGAGCGGAAAATTCCATTATCAACATCTGTGTGCTCGAGGAGGCCACGCTGATCATAGTGGCCGCAGGAAGCTGTGAATCGTGACACTCCTGTAATGTGGTGTAATGAGGGTTGTTTGGTCCGTGGAAAGCAGGAAAAAATGCTTGGTTTGTGTTTTGGCTGGGTCCCGCTCACATCCATCGCTTAGCATTGTCGCTAGGAATCTCAGTCCGCATGACCCCACGCTGGCGCTAGCCTTGGCCAGCGGCATTATGTTTCAGGTTGTCCATCTCATCGTATATACATCCATCTGTCCATCCATTGTTTTTTTTCTTATTATTTTATTGTCTCGTGAATCCTGTTTTTCTTTGGGTTCAGCTTAGGGTTAGTATCTGGCATTTCTTCAAATTTGCCACAATCTCTGCTTGAATTCATGTATACAACGATTAGAATTCAGTCGTCAAAGGTCATCCCACATATGACCTTACAATACACATTTTTGGAATGAAGTAATTCGATGAGTATGATAAGTTTTACACAAATGTAGGATAATATTATTAAGAGACATCATTTATTATCCCAAATGTCAAATGTCAATTTTGACATCATAATCTTCTGCAAAAACACTTAAGTCATTAACTCTCAATACTGTTCATAGTCACCTTAGTATCGCAGAAAAAATGAATATAAAAACAGCCAACCACCACCGTGTTTTCCTTTTTTTATATACTCTCTGTGGATTAGGTTTCTGATAATGAGCTGTGAATAAGCAGTGTTAAAGAAAAACAAAAAGCGTCTGCCGCACCTATAAACGTGGGAGGCGTAACTTCACTGAGCCGTAGGGCTGTGCGATGAAATAATTAGTTCAGGGGCATCCTGGTGGTTGAGCGGTTAAGAAGCAAACCGCAATGTTTCTGGTTCAAATCATGTCATTAGCCCACGTTTCATATTGTGTGTTTCAAAAAAAAATCATGAAAATGTGGAAAAAAAAAAGAGAGAACAACAGCAACATGTCACATGGCCTTTATAGTCCCAACAGACACATGTGTGACATAAATCTGTTTCCTATTAGTAACAGCACACCAGCAGTATATACAATCTTTACTGTGGTCTTTAACAGCTGCTGAAATTATCCTCCTGTGCAGCCTGCTTGATACAACCTAGGAGATTTATTTAAACGATTATGTAGCACTTTTGCTTGTCGAGACTGGTTAGAATTACAATAACAGTAGCATTCATTTATGTACTCCAAAAAAAGAGCACTGACTGCAGTACAGTTGTTGGTTTCACTCAATGAAACCGCCACAGTCGTAGAGTTTCACTCATCCTTCAGTATCATCAACTAAAGATGCAAATGCATTCAGTGAAAAATGACCTTTGTGAGAGAGAGCGATGAGTCATTTTACGTAAATATCGTTTAACGGTGGCAGTGGTTTGTTCAGCTAACATTGAATTATGTTGGTTGAGGTTGTATGTGTCAGATATCACACACATGTGCTGTGAGCTCATTAGTGTAGCTTTATCCAACATCCATGGCTTTACAAAGAGCAAGAATAAAAAAGGCATGGCAAGGACATACTGTAAGCGTTCCGGGAAAATGCATGTCCATTTTGATGTGCATCTGTTGAGGTTCTTCTGTTGGCATCATAGCCTCAAACAACCAGCCATACAGACGGACAGAAAACACACTGCTCTCAGTCTTGCAGGATTTACTGTGGATGCATCCACACTGACTGCTGAAGTAGTTCACATGAGATAATCTAACTAAAGGATATTTGGAAGCGAAGAAGTACCTTTGCAGAGAAAGAATCATTTTAATTTGTTGGTGAAAGTAAAGTAGAATGACGTTTATTGAACAGAAGATGGTCTGCATCATCATGAGCCATTGAATAAGTGTGATGGTGCCAGAATCCAGTCCTTCCACAAGACATTTCTTCAAATGAAGCCTTCAGAAGGGGCCACTGAAAGTCTTGAGCTGGCCACCAAAAGGCTGCGAGGAAGGGGTGTACACAGATGTGAATATTTATTTTCATTTTATTTTCAGTATTTTCTTATTATTTACAGGATGTGATGTTCGCTAAGCTGAGTGATTCGCTTCTTATCATATTTATGAATGAGCATATATTACTTCCAACCCAAATGCCATAATACATGTTGCCAGTATACCTTTTTGCAGACCATAGATATGTTTCAACTTTATGTTTCGTTAGGTTGGATATTGTATTTTAATTGTGTGACAATACTGCGCGTATGATAAGGCACAAAAAACATTTGTAAAAGATCATGATTTTGCTCAAAATTGTTATCACAGCAACATTTTCTCCTTGCGAATGGGCTGATTTCTTCTCTTCACCTCTGCGCTGTCCGGAGGATGGTTTATATGGCTCCTAGATGCAAATATTCCATGTTTATTTGGTTGTGGTTGCATAAAGATGCATGTTTTTATTTGTTTGGTGTATAAAATGCATCTTTGCAGCTCATTAAAGCTACGACTGAACAGGTGGTCAGTGGGAGGCTTTTATGAAAAAAGATTTATCAGCCATTATTTTATTTATGAACCCAGTCTTTGCTTCTTACCTTACCCCAATATGTTGTTAGTAATAGTTTCGAAGATATTAAGCAAGTATTTTGGTAGATTTGTGAAGGTAAAGGTGTCATTCTCCAATGTGTGATGTTCAAATGCAGGTTTTGACCAGTAGCAGCTCTTTGGAAGCCTGCTATAAAGTAAATAATGGGTGAAACTTTCTGTGAGTGCATATCTCAATTGCAAGCTTTAGATTAAAGGTGTTAGTCTGTTCCAGCAGCCACCTCGTGCCGTCATTAGTCTGGCAGCATCTATGTGTTTATCTTGCAGCAAGGACATGACTGGGTTCCCTGTGGGAGTAAATCTTTGTTGTCCCACACGCTGTCCTCCTTTACATTCTGGCACAGGATAATTACCCGCGACAGTGACACTGCTCAGCCCTGTGAATGTTGACAATAGTTTAAAGTGTCCTTTGATAAGACCTTCTTGTCTGGATTTACCGCTAAGTTTGTGAGTCAAAGAATGTGAGAGGGATTGCCGGCAGTGCCGGCATTCATTTTGTTCTGTTGCCTATAGAGGAGCCTAGAGGAGCGGGCCCACCTCCAGCTCAATGAGCCATGACTGTTTAATTGCCTGACATTCTGTCAGAGCACACACCCTCAAAGCTCGGAGAGAAATGGAGATTTGAAAGTCCAAAGAGGGGATAAAGGCACAGCAGACTGTCAGGCTCAGAGGCGCATTATAGATAAGAGGTGGAGCTTTTAATTTGACATTTGTAACAAGTTTGGTGCAGTTCAATTTGGTGTAATTTTATTGGTGCTTTTTGTCTCCCTTGTGTAATAAACGCCTCACATTTTATCAGTGTGGCGCTACAAACAATAGGAGCAGGATGCAAACAAGACTAGACTGTGGAAAGAGCCTGGAGGGGACAATATTTGTTAGAAATGAATCCTTTGAACTTTGTGTCCATAAATGGGCCGTTCAATAGCTGTTCTGATTGGACCTTGAAATTTAAAGATTTTTAATCATAACCAAACATAGAATTTTATATTTCATAGCATTAAGAATAAGTTAGACCTGCAATAAACCATGTTTGTATGTTCAGACGCGATACCTTTTTTTTCAACACATTTGGTCACATTAAAGGTCCAATTTGTATTAAAGTTAATTTCTGAGTCTAATTTCCAACTTGTCAAAAACCAACACTTTGGGGTGGTCGCCAGCCTACAATCCCCAAGCGTCAGTATTTGAAGAGTTGGTAATTAGACAAAAAAGGTAAAAATAAGCTTTTTCAAAACTGTGACCTTTTGAGCCCCTGTGACTGGGTCGAAATATTAAAAGTTATATGGCCAAAATTCTCTCTATGGTCAAAAAAATGCAGGACAAAACACTTTTGATACATTCTGAAAATATAATGAAAAAGAAAATGTTTTCCATTGCTCAACAGGTTTATTCATTTTTAAAAAATGTACCAAAATATTTTGCTAAAACTAAATAAAAAACCGATAGCACAAACAAATATGGGGAAGCAAATCACCAGAGTAACTGCTGCTGCTGCTGCTGCTGTGAAGCTGCAGTTCTATTAGCTGACTGGCCGTGTTAGGGGCCCGGCGCACTGCAGGAGACCTGGTGTTGTATACACTGCTAACACAGAAGCTCATGACCGCGATAAGTATGCCAGGGCTAGCTGGATAGCATACTAACTATTACAGTAGATATCAATAACTATATCTATAACACATTACACAGATCTGTTTGATAAACATCAAAACTATTATTTCCTCACTTTCTGTTGATCATTTCAGTGAATTTCGTAATGCTAATGCTAACTAATTCTTACATATTGCACCTACAAATGATGTAATTTCTTTACGGTGTGCACCCACAGAAAGCAAAGCTATTTTTTGCACGTCTAGATTACTTACCAAGATAACGCAACAAGGCGACTAGACTTGAATTTGCAGCAATTGCAGAAATGTACCGTCACGAACGGAAAGTTGAGAGGGGACAAGAAGAGAAGGATGCTATTTTAACCAAAACATGTATTTTTATCGATTTGTTTAAAACTTTTCCCATGAAGAGAGAAGCACTTACGCTCCTCAGACCAGAACGGTCTAAGATTTATGCAATGTTTATCAAGTGTTACTACACAAAATTGTCAAAACAGTCATGAGTAAAGGATTATATATCATGCTTCATGCTTATATGTACAATTGAATTAGTGTCTTCAACCACTGAATAAAATATTGACATTTTGTATACTGTATAATGTAAATTATATATTATATTTATTATTAATACTAAGTACTAATGTAATATTTAATATACCTTTTAAATATTATGGACCTACAGTGAATACTTTTCATTGAATTAACCTAATAGTACTCATGTAGCTAAGTTACATCTTAGCCTTCAGAATAATTTTCTCAAAATTCAGACATATCAAGTATTTTTTTCATTTAACTGATTTAGTCATTACCAACAACTATAAGGTCAATTGTTTAATTGTTTTTTCAACGGCCAGCTAATAAAAGCCATGCTGAATCCAGAGAGCCGTAGGTCAAATTAAATGATGTGTTTATCTAAGACTCGCTGAGTTCATACAGACTCTCACTGACAAATACTTGGAATTTTCAAAAGGTTGATTGATTTCTTTTTTTTTCTGTGCTACAAGAAGACACTGTTGTCAGTTCACATTCAACAAGATGCATTCAGTAATTCCCAGAGAATGTTCCCACTAATAGAAGAGACAAACAGGAGAAAGTGCACCTGTGGTTCTGTTTCATGAAATTTGATTTTCACCCAAATGGTTTCATTTTCCGAAATCCTGTTTTCACCAGTTTCGTCTTATCATTCAAATCTGATATTTTTTTTTTCTGTGCGTACACATGCACGCGATAGCTGCTTGACAATCGTGACTGCACATTAAAAAGGAAAAGCTATAATTGTAAACAAAATGTGGCTCCCTTTTCATCGGTGCAGATATAATTTACCCCTGCCAGTCTCCTTTCTCCTGCCTGTTTCGCCCTGTCAAACTTCGTCTTTTCTTTTTTGTGCTGCTGGATAGAGTCAACATTTTTTGAAAACCCAAGTCAACAATCAACAGTGCGTTCAGGAATACACCCCAAGGTTAGTCTGAGCCTACCACAACAATTCCAACCTCTCCTGCTCCGAGCAGAAAAACACTGCACAAAATGTTGTAGAAAACACTCCATGGAAACTGCCAGACTCTCAAAATGGTTCCCAACCTGAGGTCACGCAATAAGAACGAGGGGTCACATGAGGATTAAAGATAAACAGAACATTGTGTGTTTATTTCTCTATTCTCTCTATTTGTCTAAACTTTGCCTTTTTTTTTTCCTTTTCCTTTTTTCCCATGAAAAACTGAATATTTCTACCCCTCCAGGCCTCTGATAGTTATGCAAATATAACAACCTGAGATTTTAAAAAATCCCACCTGGGTTGAAGTGCTTGCTGTTTTTTTTAAACTGGCATCTGCTGGAATCTGATTGGCCAGACTAGCCAAGATGTCACAGATCATGCTCTCACTCTCTCAGATTTAAGGTGAGCTCAGAGAAGCGTCCCCTCTTCAGCAGGTGAATGTGGAAACTGGTGCAAGTGAGCGAAACATATTCGGTAACACTTTACAACAAGTGCCCAAAACATATACTTGGGTGATATCTGACTCATGATGATTTAATGTATGAATTATGCATCATGATGTATCATGAATTCTTATTGCTCACCATTAACAGATGGTAAAGTCACTGTTACTTTATGTTGATCATCAGTTCAGGAATATTAACACAGTTACTTCATACATCAATTGACATGTGACTAAATTAGCTGAATGCCTCTTACATAAAAGCTTATTTTAGACTCACGTATTTGCTCAGCCTCTCTGAAAGCTGAACAGCACCTCCTCTCATAAAAATGTGCTGCACTTTTATTCGTCAAACATTTACATTTTACAGAAATAAACTTTTATCTAACTGAAATTCAGATCACCTCGCAGATCACTTTGTTTATGAAGTAACTCTGAATTAAGTTTTCTTTTTTAAGTGATGATCTTTTAAGAGGGGAGTAATCACATAAAGTCACCGTAACCTTATCATTTGCTTATGCTCAGAAAATACTTATTCATGGTATATCATTGATGCTTTAAATCATCATGAATCATACATTAGTTAAACATTTAGCTGCACTCAACTAATACATTTTAATTTAGTCTGTCTTTCTTTTATTATTGTGGATTTATCTGTTATTTATTATTCAACTTTTTTTCTCTTTTTTGTTTAGTTTATAATTTCGACTGAAGATTAGCTTTGTCATGATTATAAACTAGAAAGCAGCTATGCTGTATGAAAAACGGCATGGAATAAATAAATTATATAAAAAAATACATTTGAATTCTATTTCTAGACAAACCATCTTTTTAACAGGGATAAGGTGCGGATAATTGTTTTCTTCATTTAAATCACAGCACGCGCAACAAGAAATTGCGATAAGTTTAACAGTGCTGATATTTAAAGTACTACCTACAGTGTTATTGGTCCGACCAATGAAAATATTCAGTTGCACTTGACAGATTCTTGGGTGCATGTGTGACCAAAATAGTTGCACCCTTGAGCCCTGAATCACTGTGTTAACAACGTGGTTGTCACTAACTGCCTGGCTACTGTCCAAAGCCCAAAAAAAAAAAACTTAAGAACCTCAGTTTGACCTAGAAATCCAGATCTCAATGCTATGCTGTGCTAAATTAGGTGTGAAACACCTGGTTGTATTAGTAAAGTAGGAAAGTAAGCAGGTTTTGTTGAGGTGGTAAGAGGAAACACACAGCAGACACCGGCTCTATCCATTGAGTGAAAGCCCGTCCTTTCCTTCTCGTTTAACCTCGGTTTCTATCACTCTCCCTCTCCGTCTTTGCCAGCGGGGTTCTTTTCTCAACATTCCTACATTTTTCCACAGTTGAACACTGTGCAATTAGTATCGACTTTGAGATGATAAGTTAAAGAAACAAGCTGTCTTTTGCCAGTTTAAATATATAATTTGTACCCCTAGGGTTTGGGCTATGGTTACCACATAGAGCAGAATGAAAACAACAAAAGTCCACCTCTGTCAGCGTGACATTAGATCGAGAGCAGTGAGTTGAGTGTTATGTCCTCAGGTCTGCTGTGCCTAATAGCGCCAGTGTGCATTTCAGCGGTGAGGAGAAATTCAAGTCCGAAAGACACAATTGCTCTTATCCTCTTGGCTAGCTCTCTCAGTTAGAAAATGTGGCACCCCAGTGGATCAATGCTTAGAATTGCTGCCTCACAGCAAGATCATTTCGCACTTGCATTCTAGTTTTCCCCATGTTTACTTCTTTTTTTTCCTTGAGGCACTCCTGCAGTCGTGACATGCAGCTCAATACACTGCTTTTTTAGGTGTGACTGTGTGATTGTCTGTCTAGGTTTGTTAGCATTGTGAGAGACCGGCGATCTGCCCAGGTGTTTTTTCCCTTGCTTTTATCCAATACATGGGCTCCAGCCACCCATGACTCTGATTAGGAGTAAGTGTGTGAAGAAGGTGCAAAAAGGATTTTTTCAGCTCGCCCAGAAAAGTCTGTCAAGCCGCAGTCCGAACATACTGAACATTTTTTCTTTATTCAAACAATAATATCTATTTTATTCTCTGCTCATTTTCATCTCAGACTTAATTATTCATTCACAGAGTGCATGGATAACTTATAGCATTAAGTGAAACTGAATATTCATGCACATAATCTTTTCTCTTTCTCTCCCTTTCTCATTCTTTGCCATGTCCGCTAGGAAACACTGAGTGAAACATCCGCATGTGGTTTGTGAAGTCAGTTGTCAGGAAAAGAGCGCAACCACTCCTTTCCCAAAATCTTGACCCAGGCATTATGTTTGTGCAGTCCAGGAACATGTCAAGCCACTGAAACATTCTTGTTTTGGATACAGCTTAATGGAAGTAAAGTGGGCCTGTCCACAGCTCCGTCCTCCGAGCTGTTGTATCTACAGACTCCTGCCCGAGCCGTGCAATTATGGAGATTCCACAGATTCTCTCTAAGACCACACAAAAATAAATAGTCTAGAAGTGCATATGTGGCATCGTCGTTCAGGGCATTGTTTGACCATAAATTAAACAATTCTCTCAGGGAGGAGTGACTCTCGAGCATAAATATTTGTCTGCCATAAAATGATAAAAACCAACAAATTCCAAATTCGTCTGAACATGTAAATCGCCCCTGGATGTTGGGGTTTGCTCTGTTTCACTTTGTTTTGGATGATTTATTACCAGAGAAATGTCGGAAAACAAACACAGCACTGTAGTCACCACTGTTTCCCACTGTCAGTAGAGAAAGCTGTCTCCGTTTGACGGTGTTTAAAAGTGCCTCCTTCTCTGCGCCACATGTTTCTAACTTAGCTGTGTTCAGCCTCAGAGGCTTGAAACAAAAGGTTAGCGGGCTGTCTGTGCACGGGAACCTCAACGAAGACAGAAAATGCAAATAACAACAGCAGGATTGAGACACAGATACGAAACACCGGCACCACCAATGTAACAAAGTGTCCTACTGTAGGTTTGCCTAACTGGGCAGGTTTAATAATAAACAATGGAGACATGGAGGCGTAAGAAGTTAGTGCATTGAGCAGCAAGAAATGTCTTTTTCTCTCCCACATGACACAAACGGCAACAACTCCTGCCTTACAGTACCACAACTCTGAAGGCCCACGCACACTGAAAGCGGTAATTGATCGTTTAATGCTCTGGTGCACCGGGTCGATGTTGGAGTATGAGCATCAGGGCATTTGGACGAACATCACAAACATTTTTCGGTTA
Organism: Spondyliosoma cantharus; assembly: GCA_900302685.1. Taxonomy (NCBI): domain Eukaryota; kingdom Metazoa; phylum Chordata; class Actinopteri; order Spariformes; family Sparidae; genus Spondyliosoma; species Spondyliosoma cantharus. The sequence goes on from OMLP01012583.1 coordinate 31,686, forward strand.
TTTAAAAACAACAGGCGTACTTCAAAACGTGCACGTCAGATAGTTTCAGTGTATTTGGCCCTTGAGGGGTCACACTTGTCATCGGTGATGGACGATGGCAATGTATTTTTGCTCGACCATAGTTAGGGTAAGGAAAATATGTTTTGCCTTGCCTGGTACTGTTGACACAAACACAGCTGGAAATTATCCCGACGTCTCGTTAAAAATATCCAGTGGTTCACGCTTACAAATGTTAAAACACAATCTAAACAGTGGTCTCTAGCCTGGCAGCTGTCTCATGCTGTCAGACACACCACCACCCCCTCATTACATGCATCGACGTGCATCTGGAGTGGCAACTTGTGATCGGATCTCACTTCCCCCCTCTTTATGCAAATATAGGCCAAAACCTACCTCACTGGAACAAACACACACACTGCTTTTACACAAAGAAAGAATTATCTTCATGTCTAACGTACGCTGAACATACAAGGAGGCCCAAATAGTTTAGAATGTGTTGTAGACAGCAGTTCACAAAGATTCTACAGTTTCTCCTGAAGCAAAGACTTTCAAAATAGAGGGGGATTTTTTAAGGGAGTCCGGTGACTTTCTCCGCTTTCTTCTTTAACCAAAGAAGTAACAGGTATGTATTGTAGTTATGGCGACTTTACAACAAAGCACCGATGAGTTCAATTCTGCCGTAGCTGTTTCACAAAGTTGATCAAGTTTCTCCTCATACAACAACTCTTAAAATGACACAATTTGTTAAGGGAGTCTTGAATATTAATGACTTCACATCATCACTTGGTCCATGTCCATGGCTTTTCACACAAACAAACAGCAGGCCACTTCTTGCAACAACTGTGTCAAGTGCATCACAACAACAATTTATTAATCTGAATATGAAAAGTTATGACATCGCACAACCCAGAGAGAGAAACTCATTGCCGCTGTCATTGAAGAGAGAATATGGTAATATAATTGTTTGTGATTAATAGTTGTTGGTAATGTATTAGTGACCCCCACAGATCTGTGATTTTACCAGTTACCAGAGTGTGATATGATACATATTGTACAAACATTGATACAATATGGATAAAACATACAATTTTATTCTGTGGTTCACAGAAATGTATCACGATAACATTTTATTTCAGGCAACTTTATTAAATTAGTGACGGATTTGTGTTATGGACCATCTCCTACACTTCAACAATTCATGATCTGTTCCCTTTTCAAGCTAACCACCTACACTTTACACACCAGTCATGTTTCTATACTAGTTAACAGGCTTTGCGATGCCATTTAAACATCAAAGACCAAAAAATAAAGAGCTTACCAAAAGCAGACATGATGTCAAGGCCCTGTTTTCTCAGCCAAACCGATGTGTTTACTGCTCAGAAGTTAAGTAACTAGCATGATACTCTGGTCTGATGCAAATATGAAAAGCTGTGGCCTTACACAACATGCAGATATTCTATATTTCACAACAGGAGCAAAGCTAAAGGCACTGGCGTAATGTGCGTCTGCATTGTTTATGCCCACACAGCATTGATAGTACTGCATGTTCTGTTCTTCAAGCGCTCACATTAGTGTCTCAAAAGAGGCAACACGCACAAGCATTATCCACTTATACCTACTGACTCAGTGTCATGAGTCAGTACGTATATAAGTAGGTAGTGTCATGACATGTTAGGTTGCTGCTCATTGCCGGTTAGGGAAACGGGGGAGTTTGGGTGGAACTGATGTGGCAGAGGGTTGAATGCCAGGAACTGAGATCTCTGGGATTTCCCATTTGGGAAACCAGGACTTTGAGCCTTTATAGAGCATTTGTATGCACATGACACAGAATCACTGTTCTGCTATTTCCAGTTTAAAAGTAGAATACATTTCGTGACATGATTAAGATAATCAAAGTCAAAATCAAAATCAAAAGTCTACACTTAACACAAATTGCTCTTCTGCTACCTTAAATTATGAATATGGACAAGAAATATCAGAAAATAGAATAAATAAATAAATAAATATCTAAATAAAAAAAAATGCAAAATGTAAATTTGATGATTTCTACAAAAACAACAGATTAGAGTAAATTAAACTATTTGTTAAGATTATCTTCTTGTGGGGAAAAAAAACAATATTTCAAGGATGTTAAGACTTGAGAGAATGTGTCATGGCCTTTAGAGGAGCCGCAGCTTGAAGTGCTTCTTCAGCTTCAGTATTCAGCAACAGTGCGACAATCATAAACGTATCGGAAAATGGCAAAAATAAACAGATCTTTAGCTGGCCAGATTGGATGATGGGCAGAGGAGTTCAGACAATATTCTCTGAATATTAATTACGCCAAGGGACAGACATGATGTGTAGGAGACATTTAGGTCCCCAGTCAGAGGAATATCTTGCATTATTTATATCTGTTAATGATCTGAATTCAGATTGCTGTTTGGTCTTTATGTGCCAGACTGTGTCTGTCAATACATTTAACTATTCATGTTTTTAATCTTAACTTATCATTATAGCAGATCCAGTGGGGGAAAGTAACCAAGCACATTTATTCAGGTGCATTTAGGTAATTCGAGTATTTCAATGTTATGCTACTTTATGCTTCTACTACAACATTTCAAAGGGAAATATTGTGCTTTTCACTTGACTCGGTTTATTTGACAAATAGCTCAGATAGCAAAAGTTACTGAACACCCTCATCCGGTCACATACTTTGGGGAACTATGTTACTTGGGAAGTCCACCATTCCACATGATCATTTTATATAACGTGATGTATTGATGAAGAGTAAACCTACCGGCAGTATATACATTAGTTAAACCTGTAGTTGCGACAGTGAAATACAACATCATGTCAATTAATCAGTAATACGTAATTAATTTACTTAAGTACATTTTGCTGACAATGTTGGTTTTGTTTTTGCTTTTTTGCTTTCAATTACTTGAGACTTCATAATACTCAGGGAACCTTGTAGCTAGCGGAGCACAGAGTTGGTAGTGTTGTTAAATATTGAATTGTCACATCTTGAAATACAAACTGGCCTGGGGGCTAGCTGGTTAGCATGCTAACTTCAATAGATAGTACTTCAACACACAGATGTTCTCGACATTATTTCAAAACTGTGTTGAAAATGTTGATTGTTGATTTTCCAGCCTCAGCTTGACAATAATGTAACGTTGCGATGTTGCTCCTATGGATTGAATTGTGGGCCGACATTAGGCTAACGTTACTTATGTAGAAGGGATGTCGGCAGGGATGCAGAGACCATCTGCGAGTGATAACATGTATATGTATTTACATTTCAGGTTTGGTTTAAAATTTCATATGAAATGGTATTAAAAAAGTCTCAGATTTAACTTGTTTACATCTGTAGACACATCAGTGTGATCCATGGATAAGAGAGCACTAAAAGATGTTTATCTACATCCTCTACAGCAGCATGTTAACTCAGTCAGCTCCAGTTTAGCTGCTCAGCTGCCAGCAGATCAACCATAATAGCACTGGACAGCTTCTAGCTGTTAATGTATGTAACATTCTATATGGCCTTCCATGAAAAGAGCATCAACCTCACTGGAACTAGATAAAGCTTTTTCGGAAAAAGGCCTGATTGTGTGGGTGTGAAACCATGCGAATGAGTGTATCGCCCACTACGAGGCATACTGTTGCACAGGTTTTTTTGAATGGACCTCTGGGATCTGTACTATATTAAAACCCACTTAGGGTTACCAGTAACCACAGTAACCACAAATCACAGCATCAGAAAAAGGAGATGAATTGTGGCTGTAAGCATTGTTCTCTGAATCCATGAGTGAAAGTCTCACCTTTTGAGAGAGAGAAAGTATCACTTTGTGTCAAGTGGAAGGGCATAATTAGATAATGTGTCTGACGAACATGCAAGAATCCCACAGTGGCACATCTCAATCATGCCATCAGAGAACAGGAGGTTACAGCCACGCAGCACACCAAAGCTCTCTGACCTTGGTCCTGTCGTGAGATAAAGACATCACACATGCTGTATTAAGCCAAAAGGTGCAACAGCGATAGAATACTTATCAGCTGCGGTTCAGTGTTGTCATTCACAGGACAGCACGAGAAATGTTGTGAAGGAGAAAGGCGGAATTACACTGTGGGCCTGGTGCCAGAAACGATTCAGGCTTTGGTCACATATTAGAAATTAAAGAGAGGAGTTGAAGAGGTAAAGGAAAGTCAACAGTATTAAATATCCACCAGACTGGTATATTAATGCATACATTTGTCTGTGTAGTGTGAAACAAAGCATTTCCAAATCCTTCTCCTGTGTGGTTGAAAGTAAACTTCAAAAAAGGAAAACTTGAGCTAGTTTCACAAAGAGCGTTCTGGGCTCATATTTATCAAAGTTCTGCAAAGTACATTTATAATATGAAACCCTTCTTTATACATTTCATTTTTACCTACAGCAAAGTGCAGCAGCCACTTTTGAGCAACTCAAAGCAAATACGTGATTAATCACAAGAACAAAAAGACAATCTCTCAGTGGTCTGTTATTTGGCAAATGTGTGTATTTGTTTAACTTTTACATTTGAGCAGCTATACTAACCATAAAAATAAGGAAAAAACTAGATGGTCTATCTGTGGATGGGATCATCAGCCGTGACATCAGTCAACATGTTCACGTTTCAACCTGTCAGTACTGAGTAATCATTACTACATTATTACATGAGTACTTAGTAGTCATAACTACATTACATGAGTACTTAGTAGTCATAGCTACATTAATATGTGAGTATTCATTTGTCATTACTACATTATAACGAGTACTCAGTAGTCATTGATACATTATTACATGAGTATTCAGTTGTCATTGATACATGGGTCGTACTACACCCACCCTTGGCCTCAGTGACACATCTGTGAAGTTTCATGACTGTATCTTGCTATCGCCCTGACAAAAATACTCAAAACCACTGCTGTGTTTGTTCCCGATAGAGGTTGTTACCATGGACACATTTTGCCATGATGACACACACACACAGGGACTCACATTATCAGCCGTGCTGTCAAAGAAACTTGCCAAAATTAAAATGATAAGAAAACCAAATTGGAGTTCGGAGGAAAGTCTGCTGCTGAAAGAGCAGGATTGTTATGATCGTAACAAAGTATATTGTGCGGGAGCAATATGTGAGACAAAAAAATATCAACTCAAAGGTCAGCTCACTATCTTTTGACTTAATATCTAACTGTTCTGCAGTTTGATAAATATGGGCCCTGGCGTTCTTTGGATTACCTGGTTTTGTAAAGTTACTCCTTGTAAAGTGAAAAGGTTGCAGCATAATGAACTGTGATGCTGCTGTTTGTTTGAAGACAAATGGTTGTGCAGTGATCTTATATAAACAGAATGGAGACGTTCAACAGTGTCAAATGGGAAAGAGTCTTTTAGTCAAGTCAGTTTTCTATGAGGTCAAGTCACTTAATATTTAAACTGATTCTGATACCCCAAAGGCTTTTATACCTTATTTCTACCCGATAAAAACAAATCATATCGTCACGTTGTATCCAGAGAAGAAAACATGTCTGTGTATAAGCTGCATGCAGAATGCATTGCATGGAATGTGAGAGGATCCGCTGGACCACATCTGGAGGTGCATCTGTGCCAGATGCAAATGTGCAGTTAGGCCACATCCTTAAAGAAATATCTCCAACATGTTGAATGATCGCCTGTAACATACATTGCATGTGGATTTATTTACACATGGATTGACATGGATATAGGAAACACAACTTTTTTCATATGCCGTCATCATGACGATTATCGCTGCAGCTTCCTTCTCAAGGTACATCAGAGGCCAAGTCAGCTGGTAGTTATTATGCTAGGACTTTTTTTATAAGGTCAGGTATTAAAATCATTCCATCCATTGTCCCTTCCTTCTCGGCCACTAATGCCCGTGCCATAACGACTCTGCTACTTTTCATATCTGTCTATACATTAATGAGACACATTGGCCTTGTTGCACTCTAGGCTGTCTGCCTCTCTGGGGAGCAGGGGCAGCAGGGAGAGCGCGGGCCTGCCGATGATTGCTCTGTTCTCCAGAGTGCATTGCTTCCCTTTAATCATCTCCCCTTTTTCAAACTTCTCCTGTCGTGGCCTCAGGCAAATCGCACGCACAAACTCACCACCGTTTCATCAATATGCTGTCATATTTTCTCACCGTGGGATCGTCGTGTGATAAATTCTGCTCACCACGATGCACCATATTGGCTAACTGTGTAGATACCATGGGACTGAGCAAATGGTTTGAGGCAATATTATGTAAAATGGGGCACTGAGTGGGTTGTATTGTACATTGTCAGTAAGTAAATATTACATGAGCTACAACAACATACAGTGATTTGTCATTTGAACCTCTTTATTACCTCAAAAGGAAAGCCGCTTCATTCCATTCTTAAGCGTAAGATATTAGTTTTTGGGTGCTTATTTGAAATGTAATGTTTTTTGGGGATTTTTATGACTCAGTAGAGAGATCAAACCAGATCAAATTAGCATAAAGAGACGAAAGTGGACGTTGGTTTGTAATTATGCATCTCTTGTAGCAAAACACAGCTTCTGCTATTTTTGGCATTCGGCATTATTATTTTTTTTTCCTTTTCGTGTTTTTTTCAAGGTACACAGAGATTCACCGTCACATTAAATTAAAGCCATGATGAGTTATTTTCTTCTACAACAGTTATGAGGACTGTTGAAAGTTGAAAATAAAGTTATACCTGCAGGGTGTCACAGACATGAGAGATTGAATTCAGTATGAATCTTTTTTTCTCTCTGCAATAGTCAGACATTATGTGAAGAAATCCAATATAATGTACTTATGCGATTGCAATTACATCAACTCACTGCATAGTATTTCTTAAGGCAGTTTTTCAACCATGAACTATGTGCAACACTGATAAGTGATAAATATTCATTGCTAGTGTCTATTGCCTCGGTGAGATCTGCATCCCTGCCTCGCTTCCTGTCAGATATACCATTAAGATGGATCCCACAGCATTTCTGCTGCTGCACCATCAAAACAAACGCTAAATAATAGCCGATTTTGAATAACAATAAGAGTTTCGCTGTACATCAAGTATCCATTCCCAAGGAGCAGCATAATAACAATCTCACAGTGCTGTCATTGCTGTCACCGGGAGATATAAGAGAGATATATTCACTGCTCCAGCTGAGGCTTTGTCGAGATGTTCAATCAAGTTGTAGTTTTTCTTGCTGTGGCAGATTTATGCTACAACATCATCAGTCGTAATCAAGGAAAAACAGGGAGGGCAGCTCCAGCTGAGGGTCGAAAAAAGTGCGATGGCCCGCAGAATGATGCTAAAAATGGGTTCATCCTGAACACATGGCGCGTAGCCCAGCAGCGGAGGACGGCAGCAGCCACCGCTGCACTGTCATATCAAAGCACATTTTAGTTTGCAAGCGGTTGTGCTGTTTTGCTTTGGTATACCATTCCCATCTGTGTTAGTACTGCAAGATAAACAGCTGGGTGATGTCTTTCTAGTCTCATCTATTGTGCAGGCGCAGAGGGGAAACGTATTTGCTCTGGCCCCCGTGTTGATGGGTATTGATTGGACTGAAACAGCCTACATCTACATGCACTTTGTTAGTGACCTGCTCAGAGCAACGCCGCCAGTCACCTTTGAGGTGAATGCTTCCAGACAAGGACAAAAGAGGCCCGACAAAGAGGAGACAACTGCTACTCAAAACATTATCACAGAGGTCGTTTACTTGGTGTGCTTTGGGAGAGCCAATATTATTTCTACTCTGCTGATTTTTTAATGCGCTAAAAATGGTTTCGGAGCCAGATGGCAGGTCTTGGTTGAGGGAATCTGCTGTTTATGGGCCGACCTAAACCAATGAGCGGGACTTTATGACATGTTAGACAGCAGATTAAATAGCCTTGTCCAGGGACATACACCCACAGGGCCTCAGCACCCTGATACTCGACACTGTAGCAGTTGATCTGTTGGCGCCGAGACTTAGAAAGCAGCGTGTGTATTAGTGTTGGGGATTGGCTTGGCCGACAATATAACTTTGATTCAGAATGTGATGAAGATGCAGAGTTATTCTTACTGTGGCCTTTCCTCCTTGTGAGAAAGTATTCGGTCTGTCCTCAAAGTGGTCACTGGTCAGGGAGAGACTCATGGCACGGCCAAGGCCTCGGTATGAGCCGAGCCGACTGCCTGACCTCTGTAATTGAGATGCAGGAAGAAAACTGCATTCGTATCAAATGAAAAACTATTTTAACGCAGACAGGAGGAGCAGTTGCCAGGGAAAATAAGTTGATCGAGGAGTTGTCTGCCCCTTGTGGTTTAGTGGTGAGACCTGCTGCCGAGTCTATGATTAGATTGAACATGCACTAATTTAGCTCAGACTTGCAGCAGAGGGATACGTTCTGTGTCAAGCTGCGACGACATCCCCGGATAGGTGCATGAAAAGGGACTGTTAATTTAACAAGATAGAGGTGTTTTAACTGGCATGAGGCAGAGTGTGTGTGTGTGTGTGTGTGTGTGTGTGTGTGTGTGTGTGTGTGTGTGTGTGTGTGTGTGTGTGTGTGCGTGCGTGTGAGAGAGAGAGAGAGAGAGAGAGAGATTTACCAGCTGACAGACCAGCCGGGGGAGAGAGTGTACACTGTAGGTCAGCGCTGTGAGCGTGATGTGTTTTGAGAGTAAAAAGTTAGACAGATAGTCGGGCCTCATGTTTTGGTTGTTTTTTATTGAAAGGCAGATAGCACGTCTGGGCATCGTCCCACGGCCAGATAACAGCTCAGGCCCCTGACATCGTGCCGTTGCCAGGAGTGTGACTGCGGCTCCGAAGCCAGCGACACGTCAGCTTTTGATCTGAGGGTAGGCAAGGGCATCTGAAAAACCACTGGTCAAAGTACGGTTCATTCGCTTGTTCTGTGTCAGGCTGAAAGGTGGCACGCACGCAGGAAAAGGCCGTGCGCGCAGAGGTGCTTGCACACGAAAAAACAAGACCGATGATAAATACTTGGAGTATCTGTAAACACGCAGACTTTAAGCCCGCTAACACCGTTATCTCATTGGCCCATGCTGTTGTTTTTGGAAATAATTATTATCTGCAAACATTTCCTCCATGTTTGTTCGCTCGAGCTTGCCAATTACTTTTTACAGCGGGTAAACATTGTACTGTATATCCGGCATGTTTGGTTGGATTATATTTGTGGTGAAGGTGGGGAGGTGGGGGGGTTTAAAGGTGAGGTTATGTTTGGAACAAGCTGTGTGAGCTGTAATACATTACAGCCCGCTTCCCCAGTCTTTATTTATTGTGGCTTCCTGGCTTCCTGTCCCCGAAGAGACAGAAATAGCAGGAACAGAGAGAGATTACATTTATGATTAAATTCATATTTATGCAAAAGGTGAATCATGCATTAAGTGGCGGAACAATTAAGGGCAATTACAATCATGCAAGAGAGCTTCTTTCCACTGTGGCGCTGGAGATGGAGAAAAGGTGGAAGAGGACAGATGCCTCACAGTCCGTAGATGACCGAGCATACACACTGTTCAATCACAGCTGAGAGCGAGAGAGACCGGGGGCTTTACTCGCAAAGCTCCAGAATAGGAGTCTGGTTTAAGATCACGGGTCAGCTAGCCATGAAACCTTCACTTTCACTTATGTCTGTTGTAACAGAGAGAAAGACCAAAGAGAGAAGAGACCAGAGTCACAGAGAGGGAAATGAGAGAGAGAGAGTGAACACAATGAATTTATGTATAGTTCATGACAGGAAGCAGGCAGACAGAGAGCGAAAGAGAAAAAAGGAAGAAAGAGTGGGCGAGAATACACCTTGATGCATCTTTTCATCCTCAAGGTTTACATCGACGCTTAATCTTCAATAGTTTATACGCTTGTTTTAGCTTTTAGCGCTTTTTTTGTGAATAATAGTTCTGATGAAGTTTTGTACTTTTGGCATTGTTATTAAGTCCTGTGAGAAAACCAAAACCAGAAATGAAATGAATCTTTAACTCTCCAGGTAGCCTAGTCTGACCTAAAGTAGGTTATAAAATTCCTCGGTGCCTCAGAGCCCATTTTTTTACATTAAATGTGTATTCATCCACTGATGAAAATAGTCCTCAACTGTTAACACCTGTTTTAGTAACTGTTTTACTGTTTTAGAAACAACAGTCCCCTGCTGTTAAAGAAGAAAATGAGTGAAACTATATATGTGTTAAAGATTTATACTTACACATTACACACTAAATAGGAACCAATGGGCTTTGGGTTGAGTCTCACAAATGGAGCAAGCAAGTCTTAAAAGAGACACTAAAGCAGTGTTGGTTTTTGGTCTTTTGATGAGGTTTGTTGAGTCTAACAATTTAGAATAACACCAGACTTATCTCTCAAATTTTCCTTGTGCAATGTGTTAGACGAATATCTAAAGTGTCCCCCTCCAAACCCGAAACACTTCTGACTTAAATATCCCGCTACTGTACATGGATGACTGACAACCTTCATACAGTAGTCCTTAATGTGAAGCAGAATATTCAATTCCAACTCTCTCTTTAAACATCCCAGGCATGCACTTTCGCAAAACTGTAAGGAACATTTTATATCATGCCTTTAAGAAACATAGAATATAGATGATGTGATGCATAAAACAGAGGGGAGAACAAGGCCGTACAGCCCTGTAGTAGTCTTCTGTGTAAAGACCTTGGAAAACTTGAAATGTATTCTGTTCTTTCTTCAAGTGCAGAACACTGTTGGTTAAAAACTGATAGAAAATTCAACAATCGGATCATACAATTACAGCATCATTAGAAAATTTGCAAAAATAACAGAAATAACTTTTTTTCTAACAGATTTTATTTCAAGTCCCCCATATTTAACATTGAAGCTTTAGAGCAGACCCAGTATGCTGTTTCTTTTTTTGCCTTTCCTTCATTGTTATATTTGTGTTATACATGTGTTATATTTGTTCTTGAAAAGTTTCAGTTTCTCCCAGACCGTTAGCTGCACAGCTAATTAAGCTAACTAGCTTATGGGCATTTAGGTGGTTTATTTAGCTGAAGAAATATGGGACCTTTTTATATGTGATATATGTGTTTAATTGGACAGCAATAAGCATAGTGCTCAAGTGTGAGAGTTCAGGCAGTATGTCTAAAGTTAAATACTTCATTAGTCTGTCATGTTTAAAACTTTATTCTGTTTATCCCATTTGTACAGTTCCAGTGATTTCCAATACCTTAAGATCCATATGTTGGCAACGCCTAAACATAAACGCGGAAGTTCATAAAGTCACGTGCGGGAAAGATTATAATACAAATGATCCTGGCTCACGCATCCATTGAGTAAATGCTTCCATCAGCTGCCTTGTCATCCCTCATTACACAACTGTAGGTATCACACGCTTGATAACACCTTTAATGTCATCAGGAATTGAAATAGCTGTCACACATGATAATAATAGTAATCCTTTTGGTTGTCACTGAAAACAAATACTGTTTAATATCCTGATGTGAGACGAGGGGGAGGCGTTTGTGCCTGTGATCTTCATTGTGATTTTTTAATGAGACTATCAAGCACGTCAGTAAAGAGGCAGCTGATTACGATGAGGATCTCGGCTCCAGACACACTTCACTTCCTGCCTCCTTCCTCACAAACCATCACCTGACTGATGTTAATACGGACGCTTTCTTGTTTATACCATACATTTTCACGAGTCTTCATGTTTCAGTGGCAGATTCAGTTCCTGCGTGAGACCACAGGGGGATTCATGTGAACGTGTGAAAAGTTTGATGTGACGCAAACATCATTAGTAAAGATAATTGGTTTCAATTTAAAAATGTGTTTGCTCATTTTCATCTCCCCTCTATATTTTCTCTCTGGTTGCTCTTGTCGCCTCATTTTCTCAACAACATAGTGCCATCTAGTGTGCAGTGCGGGCGGTTGCATGCCGGGGTTGCTTGTTGCAGTCATATTATTTATTCATGGGCAATGCGCAATGAGGTGAGGGGCAGACTTCTTTTCCCAGAGGCGTATTTATTATTGTTTGGAAAAGGCTCAACCTTTCGTCCTCTGTTTAAACTTTCACCTTTTGAGTATTTCAGTTATTTTAATGCATGTCTTTGAGTTAAGTGTCTCGATGGGGAGTTTTATATAACTGCTAAGACTGTTCACTGCTTTAAATAGGGGCATTTCAACTTTCAGTCACTCTGTATAATGGATATGTGGCTGAGTAAAGCTCAGTGTGCCAATAATGCCCAGAATATTATGGAGTGTAATAATTTTTGAGATATAAACAGTCATCTCAGCCCTTTAAAGGGGCAATATAACGTTTTAGGGAATACAGTTTAATCAGCGACTTGATTTTTTTTATGCCCAATCAAACACAATAAACATCTTTGTTTACATGACTGGATAAACAGAATAAACAAACTGACCTTAA
>OMLP01012584.1:0-12260 GCA_900302685.1 Spondyliosoma cantharus
CTGCTGCCCGCCTGTGAGCGCTTTGGGACGGGGGAGGGGCCCGCGGAGCACCTGCTGCTCTGTGAGAAGAGTTAGAACCAGAAAAAGTCGATAGATTTGTCGCTATTTGCTTTTTTGAAAAGGAGTCGCTAGAGAAAAAGTTGGCGACACTGGTTCAGTGTTCACTGCTGCTCCTCATTAAAACAATATTAAAAATATAATAAAACTATAAACCATAGTTGTATTAAAGTTTTTAATATTGTTTTGTTCTGACTGTTTATTCAAATATTCTATGTTTCAATAATGAATAATGTGTCTGTAGGACAAATATCCAAATATAGGCCTAATCAAGGATATTAGACATAAAAACAGGTATTAACGCTGGAAACAATACTATTTACTATTTACAATACTATTTAAATAATTTCACAGTCTGGGATCAATAATAAAGTAATCCTATTGCCTGTGATCACGTAAATGTCACTCCTGATTACGATATAAACTGCAAACACTTTGGCAACAATTGTGATTATTCGGTGACAAGAAAGGTCACAGACACACCAAACATAAAGTTATGTATATGTAGTTATGACTGTTTGATCCTAATAAAAGCAGCTGTAGACGTATATAAAGTGGGCGATACAGCTTTAATAGGCCGCGCGCGCTCCCGCGGACGGAAATCAGCAACTTGCGGGCGAACACTTTTTGGCACCACACCGGTGTGGGGCAGCAGTGGGACTTTGTGCTTTATTCCAACCATGATTCAGCCAGTAGAAGAAGACGGTTACTGGGGTAACGACAACATCATCTCCAGCCACTGACTGTCTTAAAGCTAATAGCTAACTTTTTCTTTTAGAAGTAACGCTAGTTGACATTTGTCCTCGCATTGAGACAAGCTTACTACACAGTCGCTTCGGTTGGACATTTTATACGTCTATACTGTCCGCTAAAACGACCAAGAAGCAGTTCAAGTTAAGGTACGAAACATTTAACTACTAGCGTGTCCATGCTACTAGCAGCTAGCTCCCCCGTTGTAATAAGCTAAAGCCAAAGTTATCTTAACATTAAATTACATTTAAAACTACAATGTCTATCGCACTACAAAGGCGACGGCCGCCATGAGTTTAGCTATAGGTTAGTTAGCTGATGTTACATATAATTTGCCGTCATACTTCGTAACGCTTTCTGGTCAGTAACATTCAAGTCAATGCTTCATGTTTTCTTGATAAGTGGATTTAACTGTAAAAGTACACCAAGCTACCAGTAATTGTTAGGCTATCTTGGCTTTTGTCGTTAAAACTTTGCTGTATTATGCTAACGAACAGCAGCGCATAACTTATCATGTTGATGAACCACATGGAGAAAATGTCTTTAATTTCTTCGACAATTCAGCCTCAAACTGGCTCACACGGGCAGCATTCAGTTCCCTGGATGTTATATATATTTTTTTTTATGTCAAGCTGCGTACATGTGAAATACAGGCTTTCACAGAGATAGTGACAGGAAAGTAGCAAACGTATTACAGTTCGATAGCATACTAAAATTGCGTGTATTCTGAAGCTGCACATTTAATCGAAGTATTATCGAAAGTGCAATGTGGCCACGTGCACTATTTAAATGGAAGGAAGCTGCGGTTTATGGATAAAATGTGATACAAATTATATCATTGATTATAATGAAGTGCTGTAGTGCTGCAGAGATGTGTGGGCCTACAGAGCTTGTAGTCCAGTTGTTAACTAACAACAAACATGTTTTGTACAGACCCCAACAAATGTCATATTATCTTGGTTTTAATAGTTCTTTCAGTGAAAATTAAATTAGTTACACAGAAATGATCAATCCCATTAATTGTGAGTCATGTCACAATCTACAATATTTGCTAAAATAGTCAAAAATGCGATTATTTTACTATATCATGACTAGACAAAAAAGTAGAAGATTCTACTGTACTTTAGATTCAAAATTATTCTATTTATTCCATGTGTGAAAGGTGACACAGTTTAGACAAATGAGACATAAAACCGAACAACATGAGGCTCTTTTTGCATCTGAAGAGCTTCTTCTACTTTTTTTTGTCAGTGTTCATGCAATTTTTTCTGTTAAACAGCATTTGTATGACACAATATACTCACACCTTGACATTTTTCACTATGTTGTGTCTTCAAGTACTCACTACCACTTTGAAAGACCTATGCTGCTTTACATATTTTAAGTAAAGTATGTCAGTGGTACCCAGTTAGGTTAGATCAGATGTGTTCAGCCAATTAAATGCTAATCAGCTGTGGGCAGATGGACCAGAAATGTACAGCACAGCACTCACCAAGCAAACATGCCAACAACTGCTGAGTTACAGTAGCACCACTAGGATGTATGAGATTGTTTCCATCCATCAGCTCCAAATATCTGATTTGCATTTATTATTGTTACTGTTAACATGTCCAGAGGTCTAAGGCATCATGGCGAGCCAGCGGCCTCCCTCCAGCATGGGCCGCCCAGGAAGCCGCAGTGGCTCTGTGCTCCCAGGCGCTGGGAGACCCCCAACAGCCATCAGACCTCCTCCTACGGCGATTCGTGTTGCAACTGGGGTAAGTCAGCTGCAGTTTGGATGGATTTTAGTTTAAAGATAAGTGCCCCTCCCGTGAGTGTATTGGTTAAACTGCTAAGGTCACAGCAACATATGTACTGCAGCAGAATAGCAAAGGTGCTAAAGCCCAAATGTATCTCTCTGTTTCCTGGCCTTTGATGATCTTTCTCATGTCTCAGGTCAGCATGTTTTGAGAAAAAGAAAAAACAAAAGATGTGAAAGTAGCTGTTGCATCCCCCCTCTCATTACTGACTGGCTGACTTATATCTCTGAAAAGTTAAACTTATTTATCTTGCAACTCTCAAACAGACTACTTTTATTTCAAGGAAAGTTTGTGCTTATTTGTGCTCTGAATATCTGTGATGTAATTATCACCTGATATCTCTACATGTTGCAGTGATGCTAACTAGTCTGAACTTTTGATACCTAGTAATAACTTTTTTGTTATTTAAGTGGCAAGAGACCCAGTCTCACTGAATTTTATTCATTTATTTTCATTCCAGATGGTTCCAGGTACAAGTGGACATCCTGGTATGAGGGGCGGGATCCCCACCCCTGGAGTCCTGTCAGCACCAATCAAAGTGACCGACAGGCCTGTGACCCAACAGGGCCTCAGTGGGATGAAGACTGGCATGAAAGGTAAGTTTGACATCAGGTCACTCTTCTCCCATGGATAGATGTGTACTAGTATGGTTTAATGTTGGTGCAGTCATTGTGAGCCATGTTAAAACAGACATGACATCATGGTGTCACGCCTCTCTCCCTCTTCTCTCCACTACCTGCCTCCTTATTCCATCCTCAAAAGGTCCTCAGAGACAGATTCTGGATAAGTCCTACTACTTGGGCCTTCTGAGGTAACACATGCTACTATTGATCCTGCTGCCAGGGACACAATTGTTGTGAAAAAGATGTTCAGCCCTCTCCTAAGCAAGTGTTCCCAGCAGGGCAAACCTTTCTGCTCTTACCTGCTGGTACACACTGGAAAGTTTTTACATTTGAAAGTAAAAGTTTGTTGTTGTGCTGTTAGGAGTAAGATCAACGAGTTAACCACAGAGACCAGCAAACTGCACAAAGAGATCGACAACTACAACCAAGAAAACTCTGTTTATCTCTCCTATGAGAAGAGGTGAGTGCTGTCGTTACTAGGTAGTGCTGACACTGTACAACTTGTAATTACAAACAGAGCATGTTCTCCAATTTCATTTAGGCCCACTGGATCCCACATCCTTCAAATATTAATAAATACAAGGAAATACAAATACAATACATACTCATTGTGCAACAAAAATGGAGATGTTTGTGGACTGCACTACCTCATCATCCAAACCTATGAATTCTAACCTAAATTTAAAAAAAATAATAAAATATACTTCACGGGACTAGTATTACCTGTGTACCTCAAGAAAATGAGAAGAAATTATCCCACCACGTCTGTGTTTCGTGCGGCGCATTCGCACGGGATAAGCGAAGTCTGTGTTTTAACTCGAATTTACTGACATGATGCTCCTGATCGATCGCACCGGAGCAGCACAATGGTTTGATATGGATATTTTTAATATAATAATAACTGGTGAGCCTGTTGAAAGATAGAAAAATGTTCCTAACCACATGCTGCCATGCATGTAATCCATCTAATCATCTTTCGAGATTTCGCTCTTCTGATGAGCCTCCTGAATTTGCACCCAAAATGCTGTCAAAACTTTCATTTATAATTGCCAATGCAGTCTCCAAAATTCTTGACCGGGAAAAAGGCGCGGAAACACAAAAAACCTTTAGAAAAAACAAAAAACGACCCCAAATCACAGAGATGCCGATTCACACAGGACTAATATTATCACATGACCTCTGTGTTTGGCGAAATATGGTAGGTATTTTTCGGTGGAATTTTTACTTTACAAATTACGGACATGGCAGATTCGCACAAGATTAAGATCACAGACGACCTCCGCAATTATTACAAATTACTAGAGGTCCCCAGGTAATACTAGTCCCGTGCGAATAGGGCTTTAAACGCATGCTGTCCAAGTAAAAATAAGAACTATTTCCTAAATCTAGTCCCAAATTATGCTCAATTTCAGGTTCATACTTTTAACCCAACTCTGATTGGTCAGCTTTCAAAGGCCTGAGAAGGCAACGCCTACTATGCTTTTCAACAACGGCTGTGCTGGGGACATGGTCAGCAGTGATGACTGTATAGATGAGACATCTACCGTCCTGACAACTTATTTAAAGGCACAGTTTCTGAATACTTGATACTGTGTTATATAACATCTGGAACCTGCCTTGTAATCAAAGAGGACATGTAAATCTCACTTTCTACAATATGTGACCTCTAACTATGTTGATTAAAAAAAATTGTGATGAGATGTTCTCAGGATCCATCAGAATCAGCTCAGTAGGTGAAAGTGACTGATGGATTTAGTTCATCCATTGCACATATATGTCATGGTAATTCACTGATAAGAGCAGTGTATTGGGTTAAAAATAGCCCCTATTCTCCAGTCCAGAAGTTGTTAGATGAGAGTGGAAACTTGTTGGCACTGTGTTACCAACACCCCTTTTACACTGGAGAACAAAAACCACCAACACCTGCTGACATCTGGCTTTTGTCTTTAATGTGAATGTGTACAATCAATGTTTACTCCCACATCAAATGACTCTGCAGTAGAATCTACTTTGATGGGGAAACAACACCTGGCTGGTCAATTTCATTTTTGCCCTTTTTTTACACACAATGCTGTGACATGTGTTGAAGTGAAAGACTCTGGCTTGTTTATATTCCATCCTTCTCTGTTCAAGCAGCGCTCAAACATCGTTCAGTCGCTGCTGAGTTTGAAAGGGAGACTGTGTCTCTACTGGATCCTTGCCAGCTGCCGGATCAGTGCTGTGTGTGGTCAAGTCTCAACAGAAATGAGAAAGAAGTGGGACGACTCACTCTTTAGCTACTTCCATAATCAGCTCTGGAAGAATCAGTGTGTCTAATTCTAAACCATTATTGATTAAGACTTTTTAAAAGCTAACCTGATGGTATTTGATCGGCTGCTTTTTTTTTTATTTTTTTTTTAATGTTTCCTGTTTTTCTGGCACGTTCTTGACGTCTAACACCAGAACAAAAAAACATCCACTGGCTGCGAGGAGTCAATCACCAACTTTTTGCAAAACTGCACATACATGCTAATCTTGGTGTAAAAATGGTACAAGTCATGTACGATTACAACCCTTTATTGTTTTCTTCCCTCTCAGAGCTGAAGGCCTGGCTGTAGAGATTAAGGATCTACAAGGGCAGCTGGCTGACTACAACATGGTAAAGTGTTAGCCATTGTTTTTAATTATTTTCACTTCCTATATACAGAGAGTAAAAATAGAAAATGCAACACCAACGCATTAGCTCCATGCAAGTACAGGTGGAATAAATATCCCCCCAGATTACAGCTAAATGATGCTAAATTTTTGGTCCTAGCTGTTCTTGTTGGTGTAACTTCTTTATTTCTATTTCTAGCTGGTGGACAAGCTCAACACCAACACAGAGATGGAGGAAATGATCAATGACTACAACATTGTAAGTACTCCATGAAAGCAATATGATTGTTTTTGTAACACCTCCAGCTTCAGAAGTCAGAGATGTCATTCAGTAGGCTGGTTTTGGACAGACTTTTCCTTATTACAAATATAATGAGAATGGCCACTTATTTCTTCATTTTCTTTCCTCTCCTCCCGTCTAGGTGAAAGACCAAAATAACAGCGAGGCTGAAGGCATTGATAGCATCTTCACTGAGAGGAGAGAGTAAGTTCTTCTTCTTCATCTTATCATTATTATTATTTAACAGGGGATCCCTCTCAAACACGGTTCGAGATCACTGAGGAAATCATTTACTTTGGGACATCCTGTTCAAAAACGTATCTTTTATGATGGTTCAATGATAAAACGACGATGAAAGAAATCTAATATCATGGAAAGAAACGTGCATTTAGTATTTTGTAAGATTTGAATGGTTTAGAATTAGTATCGTCAACAGTCAGTTAAGTAAATGGATTAATTGTTTATGTCTTCATCATTTATCAGTTATCCACTCATGGTGATGTAAGGGCTACTAAGTTATGGCACAAATCATAATCACGATTATTTTTGTGAATACTGAGATATTATTATTATTTAACACAAATACTCATTGACTTTGGAAACATAACTTTAGAAAAATTAACAATTAATTTCCTTAAATTTTTAGTGTAATTCAACTGAAAAACACAAAATGCCTAATAATAATAATATGTATATATAACGTATGATATTAGTAGAACAAATTATAACAAATATAAAGACTTATTTAATATATGATGTGTATTAGAAAATGATAAAACATATGAGAGGATTTCTGAAAAGCAACTCTCTTGTTCTTTTCAGCTGCTCCAAACACCAGCACTGTAACACTACTGATAGACGTGCATCAAAAATCCAAGTGGCAGCGGCTTGACCACGTTTTGGCAAACGGTTGCTCACTTGAATACAATGCTCTTATAATACGCACATGACAGAGAGCTGAACTAAACATGCCACAGCCTGGCTGTGAGTAGGTTTCTTCTTTTAGGGAAGGATTAAAGCACCACTGTCCAGGAAAGGGCCGCTCTGGATTTAGACAAAACAACATTGTGAAATGGAATACAGCACAATAATCTTTGTATCACAGTTCGCTTGTTTTTAATATCTTTGGAGGCCAAAATCATAAAAACAAAAAAAAAAAACAAAGATTATTCACCCTGCCATAGCAACGTACTGTACATGTCCCATGTAGAGGAATTATTCGTCTGCTACCATACAGCAGCCCCCAGTGAGCACCTGTTTTTTTGACTACACGTGTTACAGATTATCTGTCTGTGATGATAACCTCCTCGTCTTGTCACTGCTTCACAAGCTGATGTTTCCTTCTTCATGGTTCTGCCGATGCCTCCTCTCCTAAATGTCACTCGTCCCTTTTAATGTATGGATCCTCAAAATACCCATCCTCCTCCTCTTCTTCCTCCTCCTCTATCTGCTCGTTCTCTTGCTCAAAGGTGAATGTCAAATGGTTCTGGTATCTTTCTGTCTCTGAGAACACTGTTGACACAACGTCCTCCTCCTCTTCCCCCGCTTCTTGGCGTAGTCGCCGATGACGGTAGTTGTGGAAGAGCTTGTACCAGGATGGCCCCTTAATGCCACATAAGATGAGCATGGAGGTGAATAGTGCCAGCACTGCAACACATGCTGTGAACTTCCATGTGTTGCCGAGCACAGGTGTCTGGTCTAGGTTGGGTTTGGATGGAGAAAGGGAAGAGAGACTGTTATGCTTGTTTTTACAACCCTTAATAGAAGAAAAGTTGAAGAATAAGAAACTGAGTCAAATGTATTTTTCTTACCTTTGTTGATATGGTTCTGGCTTGTCAGTGTGGTCCTCACAATAGTTGAAGCCTGCTGAAAACCGACTGGTATTGATGGTTTCTGTGGGTGTCTAGTTAAGGTGGGTGGTGGTGATGGGGAACACACAGCTATAGCCTGCAAAAACTCCCTTCCAGCCTGATCTTCTAGAGAAGTACAGTTGACTTCTGATCCCACTGTAGAGCCAGACATCACATAGAAAAGCCCCTCTCAGAAATGCACCCCTTTAACTTAATCTGCCCATTAGGGACTTTTATTAAAATGATGATATACATCAAAAAAGAAAACGTAATTCCACAATAGCATTATCGATTCCACATATCGATTTGTATTTTGAGTAAAAATTCTAATTTGCATTTTCATTTTCACCTGCTGATATGGGATTGATGGCCGTAGAACGGCATAGGTGGAAGATAACTGACACAGAAGATCATCGCAAAAAGTACATACCTTTTGGAAGTCAACTTGAGACCACCAGACAAGCTGTGCATATTTTTTTTTACCATAAGTTGTTTAAGAGTTTAACTGAAATAACAGTCCCAGATTTTTAAAACCAGCATAGTGCTTCCAAGACATTTTCACTCTGATCTTAGCCCCCATGAAACTGGAGTTTACAGTAAGAAAATTATTATTTTGGTAATTCTGTTTTACACTCAAATCACATAAAGTGTAATAATGATCTAACAATGTTTTTTTGTATCATGCTACTTTAATTGGGGAATGCGAATTTTAAGCAATTTGTTTAATTGATTGTCAGCTACCTTAACAATTGCTTAATCATTAACTTGTGTTTTCCTCTAGAAAACTATTTCAACCTCTGACATGATATATGTTCGTTACTTGAATGATAAATAAATGAATAAACAAAATAATGACATCATTGAATTGCAGAAGTCCCTCACTGTTCAACAGTTCTCCTCGACAAAATCCAACCGATATTGAGGCTACTAAATAGCTCAAATTTGATAATATCACTTAATATAAAATGTCATTCTGTATTTTTTATATTAAATATAACTTAACGGTATTTTATATTTCATTTTGATATATTTGATAAGCATGTACTTTGTAATTTGTAAGTATTTGGGATGTTTTTTCTTCAATCTCTGTCGGTTAATACATTTTTAATCAGTTAAATTCTTAATAGTGATTTATTGATTAATGATTAACATCCCTAACTTGAATCACCTTTATCTATATTTCTATCCAATTTGCACCCATCCAAATTTAAATTATAACCCCTAAATATAGAAGTGTAAGCTAATGATTAAAACAGCCTGGATCACATGTTGGCTATATTATGAAAAAGTTGCAGAAAGGAAATTATTACCAATAGTGGCTCTTGCTGCTTTGACCTCTCCAGTACGGCTCAGCAGGGGACAGGAACAATTCCAGGGGTTTTCCTGGAGGTTCAGCACCTGTTGGCACCAGACAGGCTCAGGTTAGATGGATTAATTATAAGTTGGTTAATACTATCAGATTTCTGAAAGATCAGAAGGTTTACACTTAATAATAATCAACTGCAGTGTATTTAGTTTGAACTTTAAACATTAAGGAATGAGACAAGACAAGATTGTGTTGAAAGCTACTGAAAGATTTCTGGTTTACCTGTAGATGTTTGATCTGGGTGAATAGCTGTGTATGGAGACTTGTCAGCAGATTGTGGGACAGGTTCAACTCTGTCAGGATATCTAGGCCAGAGAAACAGTCTGGGTCCAGGCTGCAGTAACATCCAGTAGTAGGATTAGTTGTACATTTATGCAGTATTTATTATATCAGCAGTGGTAGTACTTTAACATCTGTACTTATACCAGTGATGTTGTCACACTCTTGGTTAATCAGTAACAAATGTTTTGCCTCGTTATATACAAAGGGGGGAGCAGATTCCTTTATCTGTCTCTTATTTACCTGCTGATTTTGTTCCTGGACAGAGACAGCACTTTGAGTTGTGGTACCACAGAGAAGTATTTTGCTGGTATAGTGGTCACTAGGCTACCGTCAAGGTGGAGTTCAACCAGTCCAGGATAAGTAGCCAGGGCTATTCTGTCAGTCTCGTTCAGAGTGATCAGGCTCTTCTCAATCACCAGTTTAGTAACATTGGAGCTGCTGTCACCATGAGGAATGACTTGCAGAGTTGTGCTGGTCAAGTTCTTTACTTGCTGATGGGTAATGGATGGACAGTTAATAGACTAAATAAACTCTTTGAATAAACACTTGCAGACAGAGCACAAGGAACACAACAAAAACAGTAAGTTATGATCCAGGAATCACATCATCACTCAGAAAACTTATTTCCTCTCACTGGAAGAGTACCAGCTTCACAAATAGACTAGAAAGAAGTTCTCCTACCAGTATGTTGTCTTCCTCGCTCGCAACGCTACTTCTCAGTACAGTCATTGCTACCACTGCAGTCAACCACTGCAGAAGAGGTCGCCGGCTCCTTCCCATTATCATACCCTGGAGAAAAAATCACTCTGTACTTGATATGGAAAATAGACTTCTCTCTTTTCATCTCTTTTTCATCACTTTGAGTTCAGAGCTTGGTCACACCACTGAATCTGCTTTCCTAATTCCAGTATGTATATTGGAATTAGGGTTATCACAATCTATGTTGTTGTTTCAACAAAAAAACATGACCTTGTAGAAAATGCAGTCTTTTGGGCACACGCCTGAGATATTAAAAAATATACACAAATTTCCTCCCAATAACTTGAGTATCTGTATTTGGAATTAAATAGTAAGTTTCACTTTTGTATCATCCAGCCAAAAAGCAGTGGCTTGATGTTTTTTAATCTGCCTTCATTGCACATCCTGGGATGTGACTATTGCACTTGCACAGGTTAATGACGGTAATCATGTCATAGTCATTACTTTTATGTATATATTACAGATTGAGAAATTTGCCTATGTAACACCTTGATCAGAGCAGTGTTCCTGAATTATTTGATCTCTTTTAAAACACACCACACAGTCATCAATTACACTGATACACCTATACCAGAATGTCTCTTATTTTCCTGGTACCTTTTAGAGAAAACGAACTCATTGAAGTTCTTGAGACTGAGATTCAGTGAACAGGCACCTGTTCCTGTTATGAACGAACGAATGATTTTAAAAGTTATTCAGCAGACACATATTATTCTGTCAGTGTTACTGTTGCGTTCCTGTAATGTTGGTCGTCTCATTCTGTCACTATTCATATTACTGAATATTAACTGAAGACACTTACCTGTCCGTCCACCGGCACTCAGACAAACTTTTATTCACCTGTCACCTGTGATGCAGCCAGCACAGCAGATGACCTTTGTTCCTTGTTGTAAAAGCTAGAGGCTGACACACACTGTTAGAGCTAGCTAAACATTTATTATCAATGAAGTCAGTCCTACTTCCTCACTGTGTTTCATACTTGGCAAGTATCTTAAAGGCTTTTGTTGTTGACAACAACTCTCATCTTTATGGAGAGAAAGGTTACAGTATTGGATGAGTGAGGGGAAGAAAGACAATATATACTGTAGTATACCGTACATGAGTCTGTCTGTCTTCCCTAATCTATCTTGCTGTCTTATCTGGATATCTGTGTGTATTATCTGTCCTGGGTATGAGGCCCAGGATCTTTGACACGTGTCTCCAACCCCCTGCTGTTAACTTATTAAGGCAAAGCAAACATAAAAATGAATCAAACTGAAACAAACTCTTCCACCCTGCCATGTGTGTTTGGCTGTGCAGGAGAGAGGAGGCCATCAGGGCGATAGAGGAAGAGATCAGGAGGGAGAGACGGGTCGCTGATGAGGTCGTCCAGGCCATGCCAGCTGCAAAGCAGGACAAGTATTTCACCATGACAAGAGCCAATGAGGAACTGCTGCAGGTGTTAATGTAGTTTTAGTCTAATATTGTGATTATACTGCTCCTTTCTCCTTGTGTTACTGAAGTATAAATGCGATGTTCTTCTCCTTTCTCAACCTCCTCTCCTTTCCTCCTGGTTTTCTTTCTTTTGCAGGAGCTAGCTGTTCTCCAGGAGGAGCTGGACATTCTGATAACCAGGAAGGAGGATTATGAAGCAGTGAGTGGAGTTACAGAGTTTAGTTGGGGAAGGAATACATCTGAAGCTTCAAGTGTCATTCAGTGCAACAGTGTCACAGCTAAACTATGCGGTTAGCACGTAAGCGGGATAAGAAACCAGAATAATTGAGAAATATGGTGATGTACATGCAGGGCCGGCTCTAGCCCATTTGGTGCCCTAGGCGAAATTACTCCTTGCTCCCCCCCCCCCCCAAAAAAAAAAAAAAA
>OMLP01012585.1:5350-15907 GCA_900302685.1 Spondyliosoma cantharus
GTACAGAGGCTGGAGCTGGAGGTTGGATTCCATCTTGTAGCGTCATGAAAACTTTGATCCTGAACCACAAGAAGCTGCCCTTTTCACAAGACACTGTGAAAACTATCTCTTGAAAACCGGTAAGGTCGTCACTTGGAAGTCAAATGTGAAGGTGAAAAAGACGCTCGAGAAAGACGTCACAAAAACTCCCGCGCAAGAGTCGCGTTCAGTTGACTTCTTTTCGACGCGTTTTGTTCAGTGCGTCAGCTGGTGAACCCATTGCCTGCTTATCGTCAGCTAGCATTGTCACTGTTAGCATGCTAGGCCGAAGATAATCTCGCTTTTTAAAAAAACGCACTGGATCTAGCGCTCAGAAAAGTAACGCTACGCTAAACAGTGGGCGCAGCGGAGCATCGGTACGGAGATGTGAAGGCTCAGAGGTTAGAAACCACGTCAGCAGCAGCAGGGACAACAAGCTGACGCGTGCCATGTAGCGGAATCCTCCAGTATCATGTGGTCACTACGCTCAGCGCGGGCGTCACGCTCTGCGTGGTTTCGACAAGCGAGTGCATCTCTAGAATTTAATGATAGTAATTTTAATGCGTGTTATTTTTAGCTTCTCTTTATTATGAATTGAGCTCTCTTTAATCTGCCATCTGGTGAGGCAGAATTAAGAGAGCGATGACAAGTGTTTTGTTGTGATCTGCTCTGCCTGACATGTTAACAGGGTGATTACTTTGATATCCTCTAAAACATTAACCATTCACAACATTATTACCGGCGGGTGAAAGAAAACTGACAAGCAATAAGTAAGTGATGTGGTGGAAATAGTTTTCTGATCAAAGAGCACATCTGTTTAACAAGGGAGCTACTATTTGAGGAGATAAAAAAAAAATAAAAAAAAAAAGGACTCTGAATATGTCTCACTGCCCATTTGTCGAATGTGCTATGGACGTGCCGGTGGGAGCCGGGGGATTCAAGATGTTCAGGGGTTTTGTGTAAAATGCCACTGCGATAAAACGTGGTGTGAGAGGACACGGACCTCCATCTACCAGCCTCCACTGTGATTTTCTTCGGATGGAAAAAAAAAAAAACGCCGCCGCTGACTTCGCCTCCGCTCGCATGAAAGACAAGTGCGATTCGGGGGATGCAAGCGTGGCTTTTTGACAGTCTCTAAACCGCATCGAAAAAATTGCCGTCTTGTGGCGCTGGCACCGTTTAAGAGCCATTACTTTCTCATTCAGCGCATGTGCCAAGGTCGTCAGGCGGGATAATGAGGTTTTAGCATCCAGTGACTCCCTTCAACACTGCTCTATTATGTAAAGCAGACAGACCCAAGTTATTGTCTTTACTGATGGGCTTGTGTTAGCTTTTGGAAATTGCATTTTTCCTCGTATGCTCAACTGAAGAAAAAAAAAAGAAGGACATTTGGCGTCGATGTCCTCCCCTCCTTTTTTCCCCCTGATTTCAGTCAGTCAACTAATGTGACTTTGTGAATGCAGAATATGCTCGTCATTGATTTATTTCACCCGACTGGTCCGGTGTGTCGTTGTTATTCTGATGAGTGCAGCGTAGTTGTGGTTGGGTTTTGTCTGTAGATGTACTCGCCCCCCCCCCTTTGCCCTCTGTCTCTCTCTGCAAACCGGGTCATCATTGGTTAGCAGCACAACCGCCTAACCGTCAACTCATCACATCCTGACTAGAAGAAACCTGCAGTGACAGCCAGTGTCTGCAGGATCATTATGCCGCACAGCATTTGTCTATAAGCCACATCCCCGGCTCAGTTATCTGCTTAGGTTTCCCTGCTGGACTAGTTGTTTGCCTGCCTGCCTGGCTGCCTGTGTGCTTTTCCAAAAATACTTGTCCTCCCTGTCTTCAAGACTACCAGCCACCTTAAGCTGCCTCGCCAGTCTGCCAAGCCTGCCATCAGCTCGCATACCTGGGATATTCTCTGCCCAGCCCTCCCTCCTGGATACCCTTCCCCTCACCTGCCAGCCATCTCCGAATCCTCTAAGCCAGTTTCAAATAAAGTCTTGTATATTTCCCTACCTGCTCGTCTCTTGTATGCAAGTGGGTCGCGCCAAAGTTAATAAAAGATTTGGTCACACAAGCGTTGGCACTTACTGTTTGTGCAAACCACTCATACGTTCTCATTCCTATGTGTAGGCTGCACATCCTGTGCTCATGTGACGTTCACTTTACGTGTTTGTGAAAGAACCTCCATGTCTGGAGGTGGAGGGGACGGTGGCGGAGTCAAGGTACGTGCCCACAGGGGCATTGTTTCAAATAAAAGTACGTGAACAAAACAGGCAACACCCTCAAACCACAGAAAAACTTCCTGGAACGCCACTCGTGGGCTGCTGCTCTGGGATTTCTGGACCAACGTGGCAGCTCAACCCAGCAAACTACGTTTCTGAGGGCATTTTAGACGAGAAATAAGTCATGCAGTTGCGGGATCTGTCTTCATTTCAACTTGGCAGTGCTTTGTTTTCCTACTGTTTTGCGGCTTTCAAGGGGCCTCGTGTCAGACGGAACTGGTTCGCATGAAGTAGCCAGAACTCAAGAGAGTCTTTCGCAAAGAAATCCACAGTCCAGCAGGATTAGAAAACTTAAAGAAATCGTTTGACAAATCGGAAGGTCTCGTTTTTCACGTCAGGCTACAATCCGCTCACATATGGACAATAAAAGTGTGATTAACAGTTTTTTGTTTTTTTTCCAGAACCAGTGACGGTTGTGATCCGATGAGGCGATTTAGGGATGGACAGGGATGAAAGACTGGGCTGGAGAGAAAGAGTAAAGGCTGAGTTTTTGCTAAGGAAGCAAATGTGACAGTAGAAATGTTTGGGTATGTTCTTCTTTACCTTCCATTTTTCACATTAATATACAAAGAATAGAAAGATTATTCCTGAAATGGGGATTAAACATCAGAGTTCATTCATTCAATTATTCAGTATCTAAAGTGAAATTAGTCAAAGATTACAAAAAGCGTCAGCCTGAGAAACATGACGAAGGAAAAGAGCAACTCTCCGTCTGAGCACCCAGTTAGCTGAATTTTCTATTTGCGTGCGGAGTATTTCTGACAGTGCCTGTGACAGGGCTTTAAGTTGATCTGAGTAATGTTTCATGCCCGGCTCTGTGCCTGGAATTTAAATGCCGCACTCAACCATTTAGGGTTTAAATTGTCTGTGCAGTAGCTCACCTGCAAGCAAAAACACTGTGTGCTGCATAACAACAGCACGGAGGCTCACAGGTGCAAATGGCACACGGATTCACGACGCGTCGCAAGGTCATCTGGAAACCAGCGCCGCATCAGAAAAGGCTCAAAGTTTAAAGAGCATTTCCTGCACCGTAGCAGCCGGTAATAAACACAGTTTGCCCGTAGTGAGCTCTGTATTACTTGTGTCATCAAACATACGAGTGCTGATTCAAAATCTCTTTGGGGAGCTGAGAGCCTGCCGCGGGCGTCCGTATAAACCGAGCATTGAGATTAAAGATTGGGAGAGCAGAGAAATAGAAATACATATTTGGCTGGTGTTTCTGCCTGAGCGAGTTTACCGTTGGGAGCTATTAAGGAGGAGTGCTCGAGTAGGGCCGCCTTTATCTTAAGGATACAGTAGCATCAATAAGATAAAAAAAGTACTCGACTGAGAGGGGAAGGTCCCGCTATCGTTGCGTAAGATGATACGGAGTTGAGCGAGAGTTGAGCTGAACGCGGATGGAGTTCAGGGCCTTCGGAAAGACATGACGTAGGCAGAGTGCGCTTGAGTAAACTTCCAGCGAGGGGGGGGGATGCAATTACATTTGCTTACAGAACCGGTGGATATTAGCTCATAAACAGCAAGTGTGCAGAATCCAGCAATATTTTTCAAAGGGGGGGGAAGAAAAAAAAAAAAAAAACATCCAGGAAAAGATAAGAGAAAAGCGCTCCACCCAGACGAGCAATATGAGGAGGGGAAAAAAAGACTTAGCGGCAAGTTTTCGGAGCTCGGGAATTAGCATTAAGACACATTAAAATTAAGACCGTTATGTAAAGAATTATAATAGCGGCTCCAGCAGCGGCAACAAAAACAGGTGCGTCGGTGTCGGGGGATATTTGAGACTGTGCTCGAATCGCTAAGTCAAGCAGTGGGATGAGGCTACATTATATTTACAGTCTTGAGCATTATTAAATAAGTCTTTTTAAACGGCAGAGGAGTCTGTTATAGGGAATGATGATGTACGATGCACTAACAGATGATGAACCTCCAGCTTAAAAAGTCCTTCGGCAGAGTGATTGATCGAGGGTACAATAGCTCCTTTGTTCCTATAATCAACACAGCCCAGTGTGTTTATCTTCAGTCCAGCTTGTAATTGCCTGGACTGTATGCAAATGGATGTGGCGTGAAACTGTAGCATTGCCTGTAATGCCTCTATTACTCTCACGTCCCCTGTGATTGTTGTCGGTGCTCGCTGAGACCGATGCGTGCTCTCCGCGCTCCGTCATCGGCTGATGTTTTTTGGTAATTCTCCTTTCAAGGGCCGATAGTTTAAGCAGCGTTTCTGCACAGAAGCAACCAATTAGCGGTGCGGTAGCAGAAGCTGATGAGACGCAGTGAAGGAGCCGGCAGCCGATAGGGGGAAACGAGCCGCTGAAGGGAACCGCAGCGGCCCAGGGAAAACAAAGGAACTAAACGTATGCCTGCGAGCTTTAGGCAATCAGCGCCTAGGCCGCTTCTGGACTCGCATTATAATCTTCTTCTGGCTGTAACATACATCCAACGCTGCCGTTTAGTTATGACAGTGTACTCAGGTGATTATGCACTGCTCACCTGAAAGCTACGCCCCAGGCTACGAGTTGTTACGGTCACTCCCCGCTCGCTGCTGTGCCACGTTGGTGTGGTCGATGGTTAAGCGGTGCAATCGGCGTCAGTGTGTTCGAGAAGTGCATGATAATCTGCGCCAGTAACTGTAATTGTAAACGGGAGGAAGGGGGTTGCTGTAAACTCTCCCCACTCCCTGCTGTGCCAGAGTTGATTTGCCATTTCATAAACCCAACCTCCACCCTCGCATCCACCTGTAGGCTTCCTTTTGGGGAGTGACAAGGTCAGAGCGCAGACACCAAACACACTGTTTGAACTAATTCTCCGGAGTCGCATGTTGAGTTTGTGGGTCGGACTTGGTGGCACACTTCTGTCGTGATTTGGGTTTTTGGGCTGTTTGCTGTTTTTATTTTGCTCGATTTATCCTCATGTGTCTTGTTTCGCTTTCCACCTCCAGTCTGTGTCTGTTTTCCTGCTCACCTGTGTTCCATCAGTCAGTCTCTACCTGTGTTCCTGTGCCAGTTCCCAATTCCTCCTGTGACCTCTATGTTCCTGCATCATTCTCTATGATTCTTGGTTTTTCCTCACGTTTGTGTTTGTCATTATTTTTATTGTTTTTCCTCGACTTTCCTTTGCCTGCCTTTGGAATTTTGGAGAATTTTGGACTTTGCATCTCAGCTTATCGTCAAAGCTCGACATTCGTTATTTTACCTTCCTTACAATGTGTGTGTCTTGCATTTGAGTCCATTTTGTAAAAAAGAATATCTTGTGACGCTTAATCTTGCTCTAAAAATGCAAAGAAAATCTTAAATGATGAATTATTTGCTTATATTCAGTTAATTTCACTTATGACTGCAAGTCTGATCTCAAGTCATTTGATCCAAAAAAACAAAACAGCATTTTCTACTAACCTGTGAATACTCATCAGAGCCTGGCTATTTCTAAACTGGAAGCAACGTTTTCTGAGTTTTCTTGCCAAGTAAAATTATCTTACTGCACTAGCTTGTTTTAAGCCTGTATCCTCTCAAATCAAGCATTTATTTCTTATCTTTAGACAGTTAATCTTTGCAGTGTATCGAGATCCGAGAGGCATTTCGCAATTGCAATAAACAAAAATAAGCCAAAAAAGCAAAATAAATGAATAAAAATATATCAAATATACAAAATGGTAAATACGGTTAACAGTGCATCAGCTTTGTATTAAACATACATCAGAGATCAGATTAGAGTGACAAAAGTGCGACTCATGCAATCAGTGGATCATTTTGAGTTGTGTTTCTGCCAGAAATACAAGTAAAGAGAGCGGTTTTCATCCTCTCTTTTCTTTGCTTCCCTGTGTTCCAAATAAATAGAAAAGAAAACCAAAAAATGCTAAACTTTTTGAAAATAATGATCTGCTCGGACTGAAACATTTCAAAGGAGCCTTTGGAAGTATTACAAGGAGTTTATGTAAGTGGTGATATATCCCCGAAGCGAGATACACTGAGTGCACTTTTGCTGATGGTGTGGTATGAAAAAGGCCAGTTGGAAAAAAATAGTTTAGTGTGTCGTCTCAGAGGTTGTTGGTAGCGTATTACTGCACCGCGCCGTATCTAGGTCAGGAGAATTTGAATTAACTCTGCTGTAAACTTTGGAGGAGATTGCAAACAATCTCTTTGGATTTAGATGCTCTATACATAAGAACAAAAATCGAATAAATAGACGCACTCTTTAAGACGTTCCGACTCTGTCTAAAGCTAATAGGGACCATTATTGCCCAAAGCATATCCAAAAGATGAAAACAAGGATTAAGGCTACTTTGATTTGTGCCTGTGGCGATACTGGCCTGCGGGAGAGTGAGGGTGAGGAACATTGTCAACACCGCACAGGTGATGGCCATTAAAAACCCAGACACCTCTGCCTGTCAAGTTTCTGTCCGCTCTCTCCCTGGACGCAGTGATGTTTTTGAGTGTGGAAAGCTTTTTCCAGGCACGTAGAATTGGACAGCTAGGACAGGTTTTTTTTTCCCCCACATGGATTTCACCTCGTTACTCAGTTCGGCCTCTCTCTTAGTAAATGCAAGGAACATTAATTTTGTGTTGACCTTAGTGCCCCGCTGTGGACACAAGCAGCAGTGTTTGGTGGAATGAACACTGGCATCGCCGTCTTGTGTCATAAAGATCCTGATCTAGCGAGCACCAAGTCCTTTGAGCCGTCTTGGCAATGCCCTCCGGCAGTTATTTTGGTGCCAACGACACAAGGTCACCATCTGAATGAAAAGGGAGAGAGCCAGAACTTCATTTAAAACGGGCAAGCGACATAAACCTGAGTACATAATCGCCAAACAAGGTTTAAAACTTTTTTTATTATAGCCACAGCTGAAAACTGTCGCGAGTCTCCCATGTTTGCAGGATGCATAGCAACGACGTCGTGCATGTCTGTGGCCGTGTCAGATAAAGTGCGACGCGATGACGCTCCACGTACTCATCTCGCATCAGTTTTGTATCTGAAGGGCTCTGTGTTCAACTGCAACATCCGATTACGCTTTCAAAATGAAGCTAGTTCATGTACAACATATTACGACTCTTGGTTTGATGAAGCTTTAGGTACCAAAATGTCTTGTTAGGTTTAGGAAAAGATCATCCTGTGGCTTTAAATAGCTAGGTTGAGTAACGTAAATGCATAAGTCATAGCATTTATGTAGGTTAGCTTACGTAAGTAGCATAACTTAAGAACAAATCACTCTCGATTCTTAGTCACAGTGACCAGTTCGTGACCTTTCCAGCCGCCCTTCAGCTTAGACTCTCCTCGCTCTTTATGCTACTGTGCTAGAGGCGCTCTTCAAGAGGTGATGAAGAGGTGACGACTGCATCAAAGCGTTGGGCCGCCGACCAAGGACACGTTGGGAATGAGAAAGGACAGCATACATCTTTTCATCCGATCCTGCAGGGATCTGGATGGCCGTTTGACCCGATCCACCGCTGTTCTTCGTTCACCAGCGCAATAAAAATTTCTAGTTTACAGTTCAACCCTGAGTGAATGTAGGATTTGAGATGAATAGAGAAGAAGAAGTAGCTCTATCACTGACATTCACATCAGTTTCTAAGGCGCTGACCTCGATCCATAGCTAAATAGCACGAGGTGGTTATTTCAGATTAAGCGTAAAATGCACTAACAGGAGTGTGTTGCATCATCCGTCCTCCGTTGAGCCCCCCATGTGTCTTTACGTCTTTACATCTATAATTCAGAATTACAAGGATGAGAATGTGTAATAAAGTATGCATGCGGGACACGGAGCAGAGTACGGGGGCAGAATCAGAACTCCATTTCTGTGGCACAAGCCTGTTTGTGCGTCAGGTGAGTCTGCGCTGCAAGCGTATGTGGAGTTTTTGAACTGTTCAATGAACTAACACCATAAACAACCCACGCAGGGTCACTCGAGCGGGTAAATTAAAGTCCCATAACCCAGTTTTGATCAGCCACATTTGTCGTTTAAGCTTCAGGTAAAATGGCGCTCTTGTAAATGGAGTCTACACAGAGCACGAGGGGAGGGGGAACAAAATCGCCTCGATGTGTTGAGGGAGCGTGATCATTCACGTCGAACACAAACCTCTGTGCGCAGGTGACACGAGAGAGCGGCTGATGGATGTCATCCGTGTTCCAACACGTGGATACACGAGCAATTGAATTGGTCGATTGCCTGCAACCTTGCCTACAGGCTACAGCTACAGTGCATTTGTCCTGGGCGCATTACTGGAGGCGGTCGGGAACGTGTGAAAGCATTTCACTGAGGAGACATTTCATGTATGTGGCATCGTCATCGAGCTAATTATGCTCAAACTGGCTTCCGGTAATTATTCAGTAAAAACATGTCACATTCTAATTGAGTGGTAATTATATATAATTATCAACCGTAAGGCACCTTTTTTTTTCATGGTGTCATGGTGGGCCTGTGATAAGTTCTTAGACAATAAAAAATTATTTGTATTACATAAGTGTTCAAATGAAGCTGTCGCATTTGTTCCCTATTGATGGGTAAACGGCAAAAACAGTTAAAGCTACAGTCCGGTTTTAGACGATGGTCGTGTCCATTGTATCTGTAATCTCCCGCACTGTCCACTTCACTTGTGATAAAGTTTATTGACGTTTTAAACGATTTTCATTTAGTGCCGTAGATTTGTTGGTCCAGGTGTGTTTGATGGGACTTTGAGGGATGTCTATCTGCGATGTAGCCTGATTGGGCCACGCGAGTCCACAACCCTACTCATGACAGCCTCCCGCATTGTCATGTACGATAACCCGATGAAGGTCCGAGTACCAAAACGTTGTTGTCAACAAACTTGACTGCAAGTAAAGTGGACAGTGTGAGTCTTTTTCCTGATCTTGTCGGCCTTCAAGTCTTGTCCTACGCACCTGACAGTATTAAGGTGTGCGATAGCTATATAATCTAAAAATGACACGAACAAAAAACTGGGCTGCGACTCCAAATCACGGCCCAAATATAACTGGTGTGCAAAGCTAAGACGTTAGCTCTGACCGTCTGACTTTCCGGAGGAATAAAACACCTGCAGTCACGACAGATTCTGCTCCGAAGCTAAAACTGTCAGCAAAGAGCTGCTTTTCATACGACACACAGTGACACGCAGCATAAATGCCATACGCTTTAATGAGAATATCATTTCCATATTTGTTACACATCAAGAGCACCGAAGTGAAGCTGCCATTCACGAAAGGTCACGAGATATTTTGAGCAAGGTGACATTCCTGCAGTCTTCCTGTCGGTGGAGAGACACAGTGGGCTGCGTAGTTTGAACTCCGAAACACCAGTCGAGCTTTATGTTGAAAAGTGCAGCCGAGGTTGGAGAGGTTATATTCTGGATCAGCATACAGAGCGCTGCTTCATGACAAGTCTCAGATAAAAAATAACAAAAAAAAACACACTGTGTTTATTCACCAGGGAACAAATTAAATTGCTTGTTTGTGTCCATATAATACATATTTTACAGTGTTCCTAGTTTGGGGAACAAAAATAAGGACAAGTGAAAGGAATCATGCACAACTAGCTGTCACACATGATTTATCAATGCCCGTGTCAAGATGTAAGGTGTGGGGATAGCAGGGGCCGAGAGAGGCCGGGCCTGAAGAGAGAGGGACGTCCAACTTCGCTCTGTTTTCAGTGATATTTTAAGACAACGAAAACATTACGGCAAAGAATCTTGCAGGAGATTTAAAGACGCATCCAAGGTTACCTTACAGGAGCTGTCCATTCAGCACTGAAGTATTTTCCCTTTCCGTTACCCTCAGCCGCCTCCTGATGAATGTGTATCTGTGTTCCTTTTAATGGCTGGCAGCATGTCTAGTGTACACTTTGTACAACGCTGACCGTAATTCAATTAGATTGAAGATTTCCATGTAATTAAATTACATGTTAATGCTAAAGTTTTTCAAGCGTTATGCTTAAAAGTAAAAGTAATTACATATTGCAGTTTGAGGGTTTACAAATTAAAGGAATATATCGAGCAATGGACACAAATTAGGACTTTATGAGCACTTGTTCTGCGGTTCTGATTATTTCTGTTGCTTCAAGAAAAGTTTTGGAGTCTCATTCCCCGCACACGCCCGCAGGTTTTCTTTTGTTTTGGTTATCTTGCTCTTATCGGAACCCCTTGAAACCCAAGCCCCCCCTACACATCTTCATGTTAGACGTCGTTTCAGGCTTACGCACGACCCTCCTCCTCCTCCTCCAGCTCTTCATCCGGTGGCTGGGTTGTACTCACCAGAATCAACTCCCCCCTGTCGT
>OMLP01012586.1:0-17628 GCA_900302685.1 Spondyliosoma cantharus
CCTAACGAGTATTGTGTGTGCAGCCTGATATATCTAACTTCATTGTGCCATTGAGCTTCATTGTTGTCCATAAACTATTAAAAACACATCAGTGAGTCACACTGTTACACTGGGTGACATGTTCCCTCATTACCAGAGCACACACACACACACACACACACACACACACACACACACACACACACACACACACACATTTCTTGCATCGTTTTTTGCAAGTTACGGAAAGAAGCAGGCACTCGATCAGATATGAATGAATCACAAGCAAGTGCTCACATATGGAGTGCAGGGTTCCTGCAAGACGCAATTTAAATGTATGACTTTCTTAAACCCTTTTACCACATAGAATTCAGTTTGATACCCATTTCAAGATCATACCATCCAAGCGATATAATTAATTGAATCAATATGACCTCGACCTGGATAAGCAGCAGAAAATGGACTGATGGATCATGCAAGTTCATTAAATCTAATGCTTAAATTGACACTTGCCCCTTATGAGATGATACTCTCACGTGGCTAGTAATGGAGTGTGTTTTAGACCTCATGCTGCTAACTACAACTCCAAAAGTAATAAAGCATTTAACTAATTGTACAATTGTTCACTCATTTATTAATGTCTATATTTATTGTAAAATTAGATAAAAGCTTTATTTCCATGACACTTGTGGTCCTCCATACCAAATAGCCTGCATTCTGATAACAACATTTTTTTCTGCCTGGCCATATTCTCTTCAGAAGGCAGAAGAGCAAAAATATGTTTCTGTAGGGACCTGCAGAAACCCAGGAGTGCTGTCACAAATACAGTAAAAGCAAATGTCAGTGCAGGAGGCTTGCCCTTTAGTTATTGATTTCCTGCAACACGTAAGGGTCAACAATTAAATTGCTGCAAAAGAGCAATAACTGCATTAAGAGCCATGAGTTGAATGCCATTAACTACATATTCCGTCAAAGTTAGTCCAGGACTTAAAGCCTTAAAACAAAACAAACAAAATATGTGGTGTTCTCTCCCCAACACCCGCGCAGCCTGAAGATGGCCACATTCTCAATGTCAAATTAGGCTGAACATTGCGTCCTTTTCCCAGTGATTCCGAGAACTCTGGAAACTCTGGACTTCCTACATTATGAACAGCTGCAAGCATAAAAACACAGACATCTAATCAGGGAAACTGGCAGAGCCACCGCAGCCAATAGCAGAGGGAGCAGAGATCAGACTGGCAAAGCTCACCAGCAGCTGGTTTAAATCAGTGGTGCAGATATGCAGTGCAGTGCAGGACAGCTAGCCCAGCTCATTTTCCAAAGAAAACAAATGTACGTTTGTCGAACCTAACATGTATCGAGACTGGTGTTTCCTTTAGCTGGTTAAGAAGACTTTTCCTTTGCGACTGCAGAGACTCAACACGACAAATAATGTGTCTGACTCACCGTTTTTGTGATTCTAATGAGGCAGCTCTAAATATTTAAAAGCTATTTGTTCTTTGATTTTCTGTAACACTTGAATTTTATCTTGTTCCCTTTAACAGCGGTTGAAATGGCCACACAATTTTAATCACTTCAGATAATGAAATGCTGAATTTGCTGTGGTTATAGCTGGATCAGTTGGAAAACAGTTTTTTGGACTCAAAAGAAGAGCTCCCTCTACTTCACCAGCCGTGCATCGTATAGACAGCCCAGTAAGCTTTCACCAAAGGGCTAGGTGGGATCTTCCAGCAGCGTCTTAAACTTTCTCCTTCCATACTTTTTTCAAAGCCAACAATCCAACAACCTGCCAAGTATTGGTGTGCGATAATAGGAAACTAGGCATTATAGGAATTTCTCACTCAAGCTTCCCACAACTGCTTTGGTCACTTTTTGTAGGTACAAAGGAGTGCACTAAGATGAATAATTTTGGAGTTATGTTCTTTTGTCTTTATTAGATCTTGCCTCTCGTGATGGCAGACCTTCATGAACAACATTCATTCTGAGCTTACCTCAGTCTTAATGCATTGCCGCTGTTGGTGGGAACACACCGTCAAAATTGACAGGAGAGGAGAATTAGCGTTTCTGCACAGCTGGAGCTCCCTGGTGCACATGTGCAGAATGAAATGACATGCATAGACACACTCAACATGTTGCAGTTCTCTGACAGCAACCCGTGAGGCTGGATGAAGTTCTTACGAAAGCTTGACGCAAATAGAAAACAAATATCACTAAAATAACCCCACACACACCACACCAGCCCCTCCACTGGAGACTATAACACCCCAGTTTATCCCCTCCTCGCCCATCACAGCAGATCACGTTGGCAGATCGTAACGTGGCATGTGCCAGCATGTCTTCCTGCCAATTAAAACTCTGTACCAGCCGGCAACCCTTCAGCGGTGAGATGACACCTTGCAGGCCTTCACCAGTGAGGTACTATAAACACATACACATGCCGGCGCGCACACACACACACTTTCTGTTGGGGCTGAGAATACACCTGCAGCACTACTGCTGTCAGGTTGGGCTCAGACAGTTATGCTAACTAGGTCTGCCGGTAGTGGGAAACTTTACACTGCTTGTGGCGAGGAATACGGCTACACAATAAACTTATTTCCTCGCCTCAATAACTCTGAATTTCTGCCTGCGCTGTGTTTCTCAGGATATCCTTCTTGACACTGTCTACGTTGTGCATAAACAAAGGCTGCCCTGTGAAGTGTGGTAAGTTTTTTTTGGCACAGAAGACTTCCTTTTTTGTTTTCTGCCACCTGAGCTCTGTAGTTTCGGCGCTGGATTCTGTCCATGGCTATTTTCCATGTACATGTTATACAGTGAGCAGTCCCAATCAAGCCGGGGTGTGGAGCAGGCAGTCATTTAGCATTGTGCCCTGCCTCTTCTCTTGACACGGCCAGCGCTGATCAAAGTGAGCAACCTGGCATGCTGGCGCTCAGCTGGCGTTCAGGTACTCCGATGGCACAGATCCACGAGCTGGCCGGCTTTTTCTGCTGTTTTAATGTTGCCTGGCAGCTGTAAACAAGTTTCAGGAGTTGTTTCAGACAAAACTGGCTGCTTAAAATGCAAACTCACAAGCTCAAGTTGTTATCAGTTTCTTTTCTCTAACTCCATTATCTGTATTTCATTCAAATTAACCACGAAGCAAATACTTTACCCATATGAATGACAATTCATTTTGCTGCTGCAACTCTCTTTATGCATAGAAATGAACAGCTATAGAAATGTTTGTAATTGTGCAGCCATAAAAACACTTTTGTTGTCTTTTATCCTTCCTTGGAGAAGATAGCAGATTCTAAGCTATCCATTCATCCAATTTTTTTCTGTGCGTACGAAAAAGAAATCAGCTCACAGTAGCTGTCTGTCCACTATACTTTACATTCGGAGCATGATCAATGATGAACCGTATACGGAGTGAGCAGTTGGACACAGCCCACATTGTATTCCGTTACCAAGCGCTTAGATTGCCTTAGACAGACAGTCATTTAGCAAACATGCTTTATCCCGCTGTACACGTGCACAACTAAATATTCATAGACGTCTGTGTGCCAACATCAATGAGTAGAGTGTCTGATAAACAAACAGACTCAAAGAAGTTTATCTGCTGAGTGCACGAAACCCACTGGTATGAATAATGAAAGCCTTCTGCTCAATAATAAATGTCTGCACGCGCACTGTGCAGCTGCGCTTGTTTGGCCTATGAGGGAAAATTTCATTATACCAACTCCCGTGCTGTTCATACAGACGTGAAGGACATGCACACAAACTTACCGCTGCAACAACCCCTGTCAGTCGAACGACACACAACGCTATCAAAAGAGAAAACCAAGAATTGCGCTCACGGTGCATTTTCACAAGCCCATGGCAGAGAAGTGCTGCACAACAAAAAGCAAGCTTACTTGGAGAGCTAAACACTAAAAGAAAATGCACTTTTTAATGTATTTTCTCCCACAATGAAAATGAAGCCAGTTATAATTCTCCAGAAGACCTTTGGCTTTATGTTGCATGCTAAAAAAAGTTACCAGGCTCTTGTGCAGAGATGGAGGTTGTCCAGAGCTTTTCCCCAAAAGGGAGGGGTGTACCGGAGAGAGAAAGAGACAAAGAGAAAGAGAGATGGAGCGACAGCTTGAGGCACGACAAAGCAGCGTGGGTGGCATCAGGGGAAACAGAGAAATAGACCATCTTCTCTCATTGAGAACAATGCCCACACCAGGGGGTTCTGTGTTTCAGCGCAGAAAGGCGGGATAGCGAATGAGAGACGCTTTCTGTGGCTGCGAAGGTGCCGATACCTGCAATTTTTCAATATATTGCAACACAGTGGGTATTGTGATTCAATATTCTATGAGGCACTATGATGTACTGATTCACATCCATCTGACTGCTGCAAATATCCCAGAGGGTACATGTCAAACGCAATTGCACTTTGAGTGTAAAGAGACATGAATCAGGAGATATGGCACCCTGCTTTTCCACATCTGAAGTGCCCTTTAAGCACTCACCTTTACATTTTCGTCATTTCATCAGCCCGCTATCAATCTATCTAGTCCGGGTGAGAAGGCGCACATTCAGCCCACTGTGGACGAATTGTTCTCCTATCAGTTTCCTTTGATCTACATCTAAGAAAACGTCATGGTCAGAGAAGGGGAAGAAGGGTGGCTTTAAAGTCTGGTGATATAGCTCGGAGGCAAAGTGTATTTCAGTCTCTCATGCACCACTGCTTCTTACAAAGAAGGAAATGTGTAAACACATGCAGAAATCTTCCACTTCAAAAAATAGGTTGAATATATCCAGGATACTTTTAATAGTAACTGACTGCAACATATTTCTTTCCCTTGTACACCGTCACGTGTAATTTTCTCAAAACTTAAAAGACAAGTTCACCCAAAAATGAAAATGTAGTCATTATCTACTCACCCTGACGGAAAGTTTGTTCAACTGTCAAAGTCCATGAGACATTTCTTGAGCTTCACAAGCATTCCCCTAAACAACTGACGTTGATGGGGACTTGTTTTACAATGTAAAAAAATCTAAATGAAAAACAGCCCAGAGATCTCAATTGATTTGAAAAGACCTTATTTACACCCTTTTTAAAGCTGAAATCAAATCAAGGGTGTAAATAACATCTTATACAATCAATTTGGGATGTCAGCGCTTCCAAAGAGTTGGATAAAGATGCAAAAGCTGGAAGGAGCCATTTTTTGTTGTTGTTGTTGTTTTATTCCTCAAGTCCCAATCTACCTCAGTTGTTTGTGAGAATGCTGCAGTGCTGACTTTCAAACCACACTGGAGGTGGGAAGATAATGACTGAATGTTCATTTTTGGGTGAACTTATCCTTTAATAAGAGAGGATTTGTATTTGATTTTACATTAAAGATTTAACATTAAGTAAACAGAATACAGTCTAAAAACTGTTATTATTTGCTTTCAACTTATCAACCAAGCGAGAAAGAGTGGGGTTTTTCCCCTACAGCTGAAATCATACTATCAAACCAAATTTTCCACATTTTCACACGCTGAAACTATTAAACCAGAATCTGACATAATGGCTGCATCGTGAACACCACCATGTAAAACACTGCTGATAGAGCGGAGGCAATTACACACCAACAACAGACTAAACAACCAATTCACAACCATTCAGTGAACCGAGTGGAACTTGGCAGCAGCTGAAAGGTGGATAAGTGAGGAATAGAGACAAGAGGAGAAGCTGAGAGAATTTGTGGGATAAAATGGGCCGATCAGACAGCGCCCAGGGCAGCTGTGCAAAGCTCTCATGGGCTGTCTCATGAGGTCCTGTACAATGTCACAGTCTGTGTCAGTGCATGAGAGACGATTCTAGGAACAAAGTGCTGGCAGACCAGGGCGGCGATGTTAGTGAAGGTGCCCTTGCTGTGAGGAGGCCTGAGGCAGTGCCAGTGGGTACAGAGCAGTGGGGCAAACAGCAGGGACGACCCCAAGTTCTGGTTTGATCAGGTCTTTTGTAAGATATAAAATATGACATGTAACATTTCCACATTATGAAGTATAAAAAATGACCAAGCCTCTGTTATATTATTTAGATGCGTACTTGAAATATCCTAAATGTTTCCAACAATGTTCAAAACCGGAGAAGTCCATAATTTTGAGTGTTTCATTTAATCGCTTGTCACTTTGACTTCCGCGAGAGAGTCGGGGAGCACCCTTGAAATGGTTAGGTTTAGGGAAAGATCTAAGGGGGCGGTGTTGTGTGTGAGACTGCAAGCTGGACCCATTGCAGATATTACATGAAGAAAACTTTAATGCACCACCACCACCACCACCTTGTCTTTGATCAAAGCTTCATTTTTCAATTATTTCTGAGGACAACACTGTGCATATGGTCTGGTTAGGTTAAAAACATTTGGTTGGTTTAGGAAAAGATCATGTTTTAGCTAAATTACCTGTTTTGGTAGCCACAAACAAAGGCTGAAGATATCCTGAGGTCTCGTTAAAAACACCTGTTTTTTGTCACCACAAGCCAGCTGGAAATTGTATTGTAAATCTGCAAAATACTGG
The DNA here is from genome assembly GCA_900302685.1 of Spondyliosoma cantharus. Taxonomy (NCBI): domain Eukaryota; kingdom Metazoa; phylum Chordata; class Actinopteri; order Spariformes; family Sparidae; genus Spondyliosoma; species Spondyliosoma cantharus. The sequence continues at coordinate 6,508 of OMLP01012586.1, forward strand.
ATATCATGTTTTGGAAGCAACTCTACACACACACACACAAACACACTGAGAGTTATAGGTGGTGAAGGCAGTCAGTAGTCAGTCAGTGTCCTAAGGGTCTTTTTTTTCCATCTTTAGAAGCAGCATGCTCATTAGGGGTCAAAGAAGTCAGCTGCAGGCATCATGTGACCCATGTGTCATGACATCACAGCACCCCCACGCTGCCCTCCAGCCTCCAACCCCATGCACCCACCCATGGTCCTGACAGCTATGCTTCAAAATGCCACCGCTAGGCAAAACGGTGGGTGAACATTTTCTGCATACAAATGGAAGAGAGCCACCGCGGCGGGAGGAAAGAATGAATCTCTGCTATGCAAAAGGGGGCTAAAGAAGACAAAATGTAGTCAAACAGGCTTAACAGCACTACAGAAGATTGACTCAATTAAGGCCACCGCCATCCACTTATTCTACCATTATATTGAACAATGATAAAGACACTGACTCATAGTGCCTGCCGGGCAGTTTTTCCAAGGACTGAGATTTTTGAGGTGGACTTAAGGTGTCTGCATGATTCAATACGCTATATTTAGACTACCGAGCATGTGAGTCCAGAGGATCATCGGGACAGGAGGCAAAATCCTCCATCTAAACACACACATATTCAATGGGTCTATTCAGGTTTGATCATTAGATCAAGCCCAACGTGGTGTCTTGTCTCTGGTGGAGGTGATCGGGGTGACAATGGGACAGAGAGGATGGAGACAAAGGCACACATCACTCCCTTTTCTCCCTCTTGCGTTCGGCTGTCACCGGGTATTGTAAGGCGCTCTGCTGCTCTCCAATCGACACATCTTGAAAAGGAAGCAAATCCAATTCTTCCTGCAGGTATAAAGCCTCTCGCTCCCTTATTCTCTCCCCTTGTTTTCCTCTATTTTTCCCTCTTATCAGTGGGCATATTTCAAGCCCCCGGCCCTCTCTTCAGTATGAATAAAAACTGGTGTGTGTGTGTGTGTGTGTGTGTGTGTGTGTGTGTGTGTGTGTGTTTACTGTTTACCTGAGGTAATAGGAGAGCTGGTGATTCACCCTGGTAGCCAGTGTTACTGCAGCTTTAACAGTACCATTCACTCAATATAATGACTTGGTACATTGATACAGTTTCTCACAGTCATCAACTTCCGATCAAACACACAAACACACACGCACGCACACGCACGCACACACGCACACACACACACACACACACACACATACTGGAACAGACCTGCTTGCCTCAGCATCTCTAATCCAGCAACCGGGCCATGACAGCTGATATCAGTAGAGTAGCTCTGATTCGTCCACTGCTGTAACCCAACCTCACCTCATCTACATCTTAGTAACATTGAATTCATTGGGAAAGGCTGAAATGTGTTGTTCTTTCCTTATGACATTGCTGTTTGTCATAAAAATGGTAAAATATCATCTAGTTTTGTGTTAAACAGCTCAGTGAACTACATCGTCTCACCCAACACCAACATGGCCACCTTGGTACAGAAAAAGTATTAGCAAAGGTGAAATCACAATACAACTAAAATAAAACTGCAGTTATGTGAAAGGAGCGTTTGAAAGTTCTGCGAGCAGTACGGGAACGTACAACCTACAGTGTTTAAGTTATTGGTCACAATTCGAGTGGGATGGAAAAATTATTGCTCTCTCTCCAGTTAATGGCATTAATATTTTTTCCGAAATAATGTCACACAGCGGTCCAACAGAAGGACTTCAGCTTTCTATTGAATTACATGCAGCTTCCTCTTGAGCCACAAAAGGCGTCATACTACTAACATATGCAATCGTACTCACCAAGACCTGTAAACACACATTACCCTATAAGCATCTTCAACTGCAAGAAAGCAAATAAAGATTTTTTTTTTAATGTTGAACCATACCTTAGTATAAATGAGTGAAATGGCTGAATACTGTAATCACCACACTGTTTTTCCTCTCCAGACCTGTCTGGGTCTAATGTCCAGGTGACCAGACTGACCCTGCTGTGTGACGAGGCCCCTGCGCCATTAACCATGGACCTGACAGGTACGCTTTGCTTTCGTCACCCTTTCACTCCTTTGTTCATTTGTCTCTATCCCTCGTGACTTACCTGCCTCAACCAAGGCTAGTGGTGGATGTAGTATGGTGCTGCTATGCCCTCGGGTCCAATATGGTGACACAAATATCCGATCTGCCCTGGAGCAAGGCATGTCACCCGGACCGTGCTGCATTTTGTGTGCAGAAAGACTGCAGTGGGTGTGTCCATATGCTTGAGAGAGGAGAGACAGCTAAATGTTTGCTTGGTGGGCAGTATTGACATCTTCCCCCCGGGTGCAGGCGACATGCAGGAAGGGGAGCAAGGTGGCTGTACATTTATTTGTGTGTGTGTGTGTGTGTGTGTGTGTGTGTGTGTGTGTGTTTGTGTGATTGTTTGTGTGTGTGTGTCTGCAGTGCATGGTAATCAGGTGGCTGCAAAGAGATTATGTCACTCCCTACAGGGGACAAAGTTGAGGAAAGGATCGATCTGTGAGTGTGTGTGTGTGTGTGTGTGTGTGTGTGTGTAGGTACCCTATCATCGACTAGTGTGTCAGGGCGTGTCTGATAAACGGGACAACAGTTGCTGCGACTGAGTGCGCTCGTCTCTTTCAGGATTTGCTCGATTCTTCCTCAATCCGAGGATTTCCCTGCCTATCACATACGCGACTGCACATACATGCACACTCACGCAGAAAAAGACACCATCCCAGACTGCTAATAGGAAAGGTCACACAGTTGCTAGGCAATGCTGACTTTGTACTATGCAGTGTCCTCTGAATCAAACGCAGACAGAAAGAAAAGTATCTGGCAGCCTTTAATGTGCATGTTTCAGAGTGTAATGGAAGATCTGCTGAATCGCTCAAAATGGAAGGAGCACGCTGTTCCTCCACACCAGACGGATCTAATGCTCTCAGATCTGATCTCAGTCAAAGATGATGGAGGAAGAGAAAGGCGGATGGAAAATCAATTGAGTAATCTCAGGTTGGCCTGTGGCACTACAATTTTTTAAGAGAAAGATTGTGTTACAAACGCGGAGCGTGGAGCTTGAAGGAGCACTCCACCTTCCCACCGATTATACCCACGAAGTTAACATCTCACAAGGAGTACTAATCAGCCTATGGAAACAGTTGTGTTATGTCTGTAGCTCTAACCATGATGATGTCATAGTGATGTCATCAGGAGTGTCGGTTATGGAATATTTAACATTTTTAAGGGGAGCTTGCAGTACAAACTGTAGGTGTGGAGGTTAGAAGCTGTCTGTGTTTATCCAGGCAGGGAGTGACGGATGAAAAATGCTATCCAGTTGCATTGTTGGAAATGTAGGATGCAGTGTTTCGGCGGACTGACTCTGCTGCATCAGATATGACCATTTCTTTTGAAGGTGGATGTAGACAACCACCTGCCCCTAGGTTTATTCATTCATTTAGTCTCGACAGGAGACATCAGAGCAGATAGTAATGATGCCAGCCTGTCATAGAGAGGCAGGGATGAGGTATTTGTGTTGGCTAACCTGGAAGTTAGCATCGCTGTTGTTCCCTTGAACAAAAACAACAAAATTGTTTTTTTTCAATCATATTTTCAATGTGTAGTTTTACTGAGCTTCTCGCTACATTATGCTATACTCACCTTACATTTAATTGACTAGTTTATAAGTTGGAACGGAAGAATTACAATTGTCTGCAACAAGCAGACTAGTGAATGGGTGCGCCTCCGTGTTCTGCGTGAGGACATTTAATGTCTTTGACAATCTCTGTAGTCTCATTAAACCACTTGTTACCTTGCAATTGCCTTTTTAAAGAAGTAAAGACTTTATAATTCAAGTGTTGGGTATTTACCAGTGTATTTTATGTTGCAGAACAAAACATCAAAACAGTGTTGCAGCATTCCGCTTAACAAGTGAAGTAGATGGGGACTTGTTTTGAAATATAAAAAACACCTGAAAAGGAAAAAACAATATGGCTCCATACAGCTTTGTCAAGTGTAATCCAAGTTCCCTGAAGCATCCTGTATGGTTGGTTGTTTTTTTTACATTATAAAAAAAGTCCCCATCTACTTCAGTTGCTAAGCAGAATGCTGAGACGCTGTTTTTCCTTGAAGCTCCAAAAATGTTTTGTGGACTACAAAACTTCACCCGAATTTGGTGGTGGTGTGTCGATAATGACATAATTCTTATTTTTTGGGCGAACTGTCCCTTGAAGCTTGTGTTAACCACTGACCTTGAAGATAAAAGGTTTTGAAAATGTCCCTTCCATCGTATTTTATATTTACTGCTTCGTCCTCAAAGGCACACGAAAACCCTTTGGTCCGATGTAGGAAAAATTCTCTGAAATTCAAGGCCTCTTTTAGAAGGACTTGATTGCACTGAATCCAAAGTACCTGTTTATCTAATGTGCCTGGAGAATCTCAACAGTGAAAGAAACAGTCTTGTCCACATTTGCCCGGGACAAATGAACGTTAGGTTTAAGCTGGATGAATGCGTGTATTCGTGTTGCAGAGCTAAAGAGAAAAAAGTGGGATAGCTGAACGCTATTGTGAGAGAAAAGCATCCTTGATCATTAATCTACAGAGTAAGCAGCAGTGTAATAATCGGCCCTGCTGGTGTATCATGTTGCAGTCGGATAGCCGAGCCGGCACCAGACTGGATGTGAAATGGACTTTCCATCGGTGGCTGAATGCATTAGAGACCTCATTATACACTATATGCTGTTACCAGCATGGTGCTCTCAGTGATGACGGGCGTTTACTACTCCGTATATGTGTGTATGTGTGTGTGTGTATGTGTGTGTTCATGTTAGAGAAAGAGAGAGAGGGGATGGCAAAACACGGGGAGAGATACATTGCACCACACTACACGCCATACTTTCTGCACACTTGACTGGTTGTCCCCTCCGAGACCTTTCACATCAGGGAGGTGGTTTGGTTCGCGTGTTTCAGGCTCAGCATCTCAGTTCACAACTGCTCCCTCGTGCACTCAGAAGGTGTGAACTGTCTGAGTACATCAAACCTCTGACTCTGTGTCAGCACAGACAACAGCTGGACAGGTGGTGCTCGGAAACATCTGCTTTCTGCTCCACTACAGTACAATTCATAATTTATTGTTTTTTATGTCTGCACCAGAGCCATCGAGGATCAACCAAAACAGATGCGGTTTGTTCATATAAACTACTTTAATGGTGGGTTCAAACTAAACGTTATCATCCTGTTATTGGCCAACCCGAACCAAAAATGAGCGTCGGATGCAACCATTTAGGATTTTATCCCATCTAGTCTATGATTTTGGACAACAACCAATCTGGCGCACCCCACCATGTCCCCGCAGAAGGGCCAGTCGTAAATGTTTTTTGTGGCCTTCTGCGATGTGTTCTAAACGTTGACCAATAGGAGCGCAGAGCACTCTTTCATGCACAAGTGTAAACAATGGCAAATGGCAAAAAGACATGATGTCAATGGTGTTGCAAGGGGTTTGATTGCCGGCAGGTGCCTTTCTGTGTGGACTTTCCACGTTCTCCCTGTGTTAGCATTGATTACATCTGAGTACTCTGGCTACTTCCTCACACAGCTTAAACGGCAACTCAAGTGCCGGGCAAGTGCCCGTAGGTGTGAATATGTGTGTGACTGGTTTTCCGTCTCTATATTGGCTCTAGCCTCAGTGACCCTGCACAGTATGGTTACAGATAATGGATGGATGGGTGTTTCCGAGGTGGAACAGTGAAAGAGAGGAAAGTTACTGTTGTTTTTCCTTACTTTTCTTTTAACGGCTTTTTGAACTGAAGACAGGCAGTATGGGGACACTATTGTTGTTGTTTATGGAAGTCAGTCTTTAGCACTTCCTTCCCAATGACATCATGCCTGTCATGAAAGATGGCAAGTTTTGATTGGTTTGGTCACAGAATTTACGACTTTATGATCACCTAATCTGACAAAGTGACCATCATAAGAGACAAAGCTACCTTGTCGCCTGGCACAAAAATCTATCCCATAATCTCAAAGGTGCAAGATGTAATAAATGGCCACCTGCCAAATTAATACTCACAGCAAAAGTTGGGGGAGCATATTGCCATAATAACAGCTAACTTCTGCTTACTGTAGCTGCGGTTAGCTAAATAGCTCAGTTAGCAAGACTGGCAACTCAGAGCATCAGGAGAGGGTTGTTCGCTCCATCACTAGAGCAAGAACTTTGGACCGGGACCGGGCTAGCTAGTTAACATGCTCACTTCAATAGATATCTTCACAACAAAATCAACCGATATCATAGTGCCAAATCTGTTATTTCTTCACATTCTGTTGATCTTTTTGTTTTCAACTTGAATTCTTACATATTGCACCTTTAACTGTAATATACAATTCACACTCATTTTATTGCCTGGGTTGTTTTCATGGTTGTGTCGATCATTCAGACCAGGAAACGCAGCCAACCATGAAGCCACGAGGACCAACGGTAAAGTTGTTGCTCAAAATACCCTACCCATCACAGAATGACTTCTGTACTGATGTTGCGCACACTCACTTTTGCCTGTGCACTGAGGGGTTATTACAGTGACAGTAAGATGTAAAACTCTCTGTTTTAACTGCAAATGAAGCAGTTTCATTTTTCTTGCCTCACCTCATTTTCTGTCTGACATGACACTTGCTCTTCCTTATTTTAGATTCATCCCAGCCAGTACATCACTCCCTTTTAATCAGCAGTGCTGCTGGACTGTGACTTGAAGTTTTAGATTTTACTCTTGCTCTTGAGAAATTATACTTCTTTTGTCATTTCAGTTGCTGCTTTTGTTTAGATGAATGGCCTGAATATTGATGCGTTGGAACATAAAAAAAACACTTTTCTTCAGGCTGAGCTGATAGCACAAAAACAACTTTTAATGTGTTTCCACGTCTCAGTGGATACAACAGCAGAACTGCCAGAGGTACGGCGTTCAAAAAACATATATTGTGAGCACAATCCTGTGACCTAATTCAGTTTGAACTGTACATTAAAAATAATGAGATTTTATTACAAAACATTTGCCTGAGACATATTTTATTTTTATTTTTTTCTATGTCTCACTTGATGACACACCGCACAACCATATTTCCATGCTATAAGTTTTAACACCACACTCTGGTCTAGGGTATATGGTGTGTCAGACACTGTACAGCGTGACTAGTAGTCATTACCAGACATTATCCTCGACTGTGACTTCTCGGCGCTCTGGTGCCCTAAATGTAAGCACTGGCTTTGTTAAACTTTCATGTTCCCTCAGGGTTGTTTTGCTGAGCACGCATTCGGCTTCACATTAAGTCACACTCATCTCACATCTCTACCCCACATTTATTATGTGCTGGAGGTAAATATAATGTAAGTAATATGTGACCACTTGAAGGGGATGTGGTTTGTGAAATTCATATAGTAATGGGATGAATCTTTTTAAAAGCGACTAGAAAATATGTGAATGAATTCAAAAGACTGAGATGGGAACAGCATAGGATGAAACCTTCCATGTACACAAAGCAGAGGAGGAAGAGGATGTTTGGACTACAGGCCAATTTCTAATCTTTCTTTCGTATCTGAACTTAATGAAAGATGTCTCCGATGAACTTATTGCTCATTTGTCATCCAAGATTCTTATTGATTTATTTCATTAAATATAATTACTTCGCTGAAACTGCAGCAATGAAAGTTGCAGCTTCCCAGCTGACACGAGATCAGACTTATCTGACTGCCGTGTCTGATATGGTTATCAGTACTGTTGGAGGGAGTGTTTTTTTTGATCAATGATTTAATTAAGTAATAATGTCAGGATGTAAAATGCCCATTACAAGTAGAGGAAAAGTCAAAGTAATAGATATTTTATAATGATAGATTTTTACTACTGATGAATTCGTGTTTTGGCACCATTTTTAGCCACGCTAGCAGCAGAGTGTTATTGGATGGATTGCCATGGATTTAGAAGGCAATCTTTTCCCCCTTGGGATGAATTACTTTGGTGATTCTCTGACTTTTCATCGGGTGCCATCATTAGAACAAAATGTACTGTCCAGTACTTTGTTTTATGCCATCCGCATCAGGCGCAGCTGCACTTTGGTTTGTTGCTAGTTGCTAACTTAACTACTAACACAACAAAACTAAGATGGCTAATATTATTAGCATTATCATTGTTCGCATGTTAGCATCCCGTCATTAGCATATAGCTCAAAGCACCGCTGTGTCTAAGTGCAGCCTCACAGAGCTGCTGGCATGGCTGTGGACTCACAGGCCCCGATCACGCGCATCATTACAGGCGTGGCTGCTTCAGAAAAACATTGGAAACGTGTGTTTAGGGCAAATCAGCATTATGCACCTTAAAGTCGAGAATTTTTTAAAGGTACCTTGGTTTAAAAAAAGAAAGAAAAAAATAGACAGAACGCAAATAAAAAAGGGCTTTGACATTATTTCGAAGACGTCTGTGTGCTTTGTTGCAGAGATATCTGCTTACGGTAGAATGCTAACCAGCTAGCCCTGACCTTTCCTGTCTCACAATACCACTCTGAGCTCCCAGTTCGGACCACTAACTGCTGCTAATTGTAGCTGCCATTAGCTCATAAGTGCAGTTAGCTGTGCAGCTAGCGGCTACTAGGGCAGAATGCTGTCCTGTATTAATTTGGAGAATGTAAACCATGAGATTGCGTGAGGGGAGCGCACGTCTTTATCATACGCAAACAATGGTTTTGCTGGCTACACACTTCTAGCAACACGACACGGTGTGATCTGCCGCTTCTTCCTGTTATGCTGTTGCCTGTCAATCTGGCCCCTTTACGCGATTATCTACTTTATTTACTGTCGGGTAGTTAAATCTACAAGAATGCATAATATTTTATAAACTGCATTTTGAATTCAAATTCTGTTCTAAGGAGCCAACTAGGGTCTGGTGGCTTAAATTGTCAGATAAATGTAAAAAAGTACAAGATGTTGTTATTGTATAAAGCTCATCTGATATCAGAATTGATTCTTTTTTATTTATTGTTGGATTTTAGATTAGATTAATAATAATATAAAAATAACACTAACCCAAAAATACTATTATGCCTGTTATTCCTAGTAGTATTTAGTATTTTAAGTCATGAAGTTGCAGGTTTTATATTAAATGCATGTCTACTGGTATGCAGCAGCTATACAAAAAAAATATTATAAGAAGAATTGGATTTTTATGGTAGATATTGTTGAATAGATCATAAAGTGATCTAACATGGTAAATCAGACATTTTTCAGTTATTTATTGTGTAGATTTTGGGGCTTTTCTGGTTAATATTAGTAGAATCTACACAATAATTGGCAAGTGCGAGCTCCAGCTGTGCGTTAAGTATGTGGGTTTACCTGCACATGTGCATCCCTGCGTGGATAGACATGCATGAAGGCATATCGTGTGTGTGTGTGTGTGTGTGTGTGTGTGTGTGTGTGTGTGTGTGTGTGTGTATGTATGTGTGTGTGTGTGTGTGTGTGTGTCTGTGCCTGTGAGGAGAACAGGTAGACAGCTCTCCACACTGACCTATTTTCTCAGTCAGACGCTCCCAGGGGAGGCCAGCATCTTTTCTCTTTTCTCTCTTCGTCTCCTGAGACGGGAGAAAAAAGGAGGAGGAGGAGACGGGAGAGGAGAGTCACGTACCAACACTTCATAGAGGGAGATAGACTGAATGAAATGAGGTTGAGACAGAGATGGAGCAGTGAATAACGTCACCGAGGAACAGCTTCATTATCTCGATAACATGCATTTTTGATTTTATCTAATGGGGAGTTTCAAGTGTTTCATGTGGTGGTGTAGCACTCCCAAACCTCAGGGGGACATATAGATTCTTAATCAAAGTGAGAACAGTCAGTCAACATACACCGAGTTGGGAGATTATCATCATGCTATTTCTTGGAGTACCACAAATGCATATATTTTTAATATGACTGACACCGGAAGGAATCAAACCTCTAACCCTGTACAGGGAGAGACGTACTCTCTGTTTGTTTCTGTGTGTGTGTGTATGTGATCTGTAGACCACTTCCTTTCTTTGCCCGATCTGTCTTCTTCCACACATCACTGCTGTCTGTTTTTATTCACCTCATTCCTCTATCTCTCCTTCATCTCCTCCTCCTCCTCCTCCTCGCCGCCTTCCTCTGTTTCTCTCCGTCCATTAGGAAGCACTCAGGCCTGATGGTCGGGTTTTAAATTGAGATATAAAGTGATTAGGCAGTGGATGCGATTTTTGATTGTGATGTGCTTTCACAGTGATCCAGGATGCTTCTTCCCCCTTCAGTATGAACCCATTCAACCCCAAAGCAACGACAAAGACAGTTTCATTGTCCAAAGAAGATGTTCTGGTTTGAGAGTCACTGGGGCGCGAATGCCAACTTTAGATATGACTTAAATTCTTCTTAGTTAGCTGAAAATGTGTGAGTGTGTGTACATATATATATATATGAATGATTTATTATAATGCAGCAAGCCCCGTTCATTATATTGTACATGACTGAACAGCTGCTATTATATTGTGTTTTAGGTTAATAGGTTATTAATTTGATCTATTTGAATAATGATGCAACTTTTTTATTCCTCTAAAAGCAATACGAAAAAGGAAAGAATGACGCAAAGTGGATTCAAAAAGGGCTAAAAATAGATAAAAAAATATTTTAATGAATATATAAATGAAAACTTATATTCTTTTGTATTTTGTGAACTGTCTTTTACATTTTTTTTACGTTTTTTATTCCTTCATTTCCGCATTTGTTTTCCTCTGTGTACAGATTCACTTGTTTTTATAAAACAGCAGGAGTGTGACCTAACAGTGAGTCATTCTGACCTACTGCATCAGGTGATGTCATACGTGTAAACCGATGAGTAATGTTTTGTTGTTGTTGTTGTTTGTTCGCAGACCTTCAAGCTCTGAAGGAGAAGACCCTCGTCTTAAAGGAAGGAGTGACATACAGACTAAAGATCGACTTCAAGGTAAGATGGGCGGACATAGCCACGGAGGAGAGATTTACTGTATTACAACACAGATCGAATGAACAAACAGATGATCAGGTATTTACTGTAAGTGATAAAGAGAAGGAAGGGGAGAGAGAGAGAGAGTGTGTGTGTG
>OMLP01012587.1:0-34817 GCA_900302685.1 Spondyliosoma cantharus
TTGAACACTCTGGCAGTTATGCGAGGATGTTGTTTGTGGACTTCAGTTCTGCTTTTAACACACTTGTTCCGGGCAGACTGTTGTCCAAACTGCGCAGTCTGGGTATTGGCGAGCACACCTGCAGATGGATCGGAGACTTTCTCACCGACCGTCTGCAGTCAGTCAGGCTTGGGGACCACCAGTCCTCAACCCTGACTGTGAGCACTGGGGCTCCCCAGGGCTGTGTGCTCAGTCCAATGCTGTACAACTTGTACACCCATGACTGTGCACCAATTCACAGCAACAACATCCTCGTAAAATTTGCGGATGACACTACTGTGGTGGGGCTGATTGATGACAGCGATGAGACGGCCTACAGGGAGGAGGTCCTGAACCTCACTACCTGGTGCTCCCTCAATAACCTGGCACTCAACTCCTCAAAAACAAAGGAGTTGGTGCTGGACTTCAGGAGAAAGAGGGAGGATCCCCCCCCTCTTCTCATCCGAGGGGACCAGGTGGAGAGGGTCAGTGACTTCAGGTTTCTGGGGACGTACATTTCTCAGGACCTTACATGGGGCACTAACACCAACGCCCTCGTGAAAAAGGCACAGCAACGTCTGTACTTTTTAAGGTCACTGAGAAAGGTCAACGTGTCCCAGGACCTGCTGTTGTCCTTCTATAGGTGTTCTGTAGAGAGCATCCTCACCCACAACATCTTGGTGTGGTTCAGGAGCAGCTCTCAGGCTGACAAGAAGGCTCTGGAAAGGGTCAGGAAGTCAGCACAGAGCATCATGGGAGTACAGCTGTCCTCTCCGTCAGACATCTATAACATCAGATGTCTGCGCAGGGCCACAAAAATCACCTGTGACAGTTCACACCCCGGGCACAGCCTGTTCTCCCTGCTGCCCTCAGGAAAGAGGTACAGGTCCATCAAGGCCCGCACTTCAAGACTCTTAAACACCTTCTACCCAAGTGCAATACGAGTCCTGAACACCCAGTAGCTGTCGATGTGCTGTTTGGGTGTTTCGGTTCCTGTGCAATAACTTGTCTCCACTGCTGCTGTTGTGCTCTCTGTAGCACATTCTTTACACTGCTCTTTGTAAATATATCTATATTTATATTTTTACTTTTTATCCGTGTGTTGTTTTTATCTATATATTTCTTTTCTTTTCTTTATACATGTGTATTTTGCACCACAGAGTTGTCTTTTTAATTTCGTTGTACCTTGTGTATAATGACAAATAAAACAAACAAACAAACAAACAAACAAACATAATAATAAAATATATTGTGAATGTCACTTCTAAATGTAATGAAGTCCTGGAAATCCTAGGAAAATTAAATAAATTCTACTTTAGACTGAAAAACACCACCTGAATCCACCCTCTCTGTGCTCTCTTTCCCTTCCCTACTCCACATATCTCAGGATTGGACCCTAATGTTCCCCACGCCTTGTGGGCCGTGGACCAGCTCATATAAATAGGCCACAGTCAGCTGTGGTAGTGAACCGAAGGGCGGACTGGAAACAACTGTGCGCAGGCAAAATGCTTTCATCAACGTGGGGACTGCTCTGTTTCATTGGCATCCTGGCATCGGGAACTCTGGGAACTTTTCCGCAGTTCGGGTCACGCAACCGCAAGATTCACTCTATTAGTCCTTTAATCCCACGAGTGTCCCCGCAAGTCCCTCCGAGCGCCTATCGTCGCTTTGAAAATATCAAATCCAATGAACAAACCTCTGATGGGGAACCGAGTGCTGGATCTTTTCAAGAGGTCCAGCTGGGGGTTCACACACCGCGAGGCTTACAGCAGCAGCAGCCGCAGCCGCAGGGAGCCCGACCAGGTGCAAACAGCCACCTGAGGCCAGAGGCACGGAGAGCGGACAGTGGAGGTGGGTTGGCAGATGTCATGTGTTTTAAATGTTCGTTAACAATATCCATCCACCTGCCGTGGATGTGCACAATAACCCCCTTCTGTCGTTGTGTAAAATTTGGTGAGAAAATGAAAAGAAAATGAAATGAAAAAAAGAAATAAAAATAAAAACAAGTTGCAATAGCTCAGTGAAATGTTACTTTCTAGCTCACTGTCTCTTATATTGGTTGTAATGAGGTAAACATTTCATTGTTTATTAATGTTGAAATCACGATTAACTAAAGTTTAATTAGCTATACATTTACCATGTATTAATCATGGTTAATCTAAAGTTGAAGTGATTACTTTTTCATATAGATAGATTTAAAAAAAAAAAAAAAAGATCCTTTCAAGATTCTGCAAACACCTTCAGAGCAGTAAGTGTTGTTGAACAAACTTCTGGGATTTTCAAAGACCTTTGGGAAATGATAAAATTTTAAAAATTGGATTCTAATCTCTATCTGATACACGAGAGGCAATTGCTATGGCTAAATTAAAAATACATTATTATTCAGTAGTTATTCAGGACGAATCAGACCCGGTTCGTCCTGTCGGGACTTATTTTCCCGATAATGACCGCCGTTCTATACATTATCCCTTACATATCAAATGTATTCTATAAATATATTATATTAAATTATATTAAGTAATTTGTTAAATGTTTCAACCAGCTGAACAGCATGAATTATGCAAAATAACTGCAACAGTAAGTGTGCATTTCAGTGAGTTACGGTATACTGTATACAGTATTCTCTCAACAGACCAAAAAGCATGCAGTGCATGCTCTTTTCCCTTCTGTGATATTCACTTAGAAAAAGTGTGACTAGGCTAATAACCACGTATGAAAGCCTGTCATGCTGCATCTCATTTTGCCTGACTTAAACCAAAGTAACCACTGCTCTATTGCTTCCCCTTCTGCCTATTCTGTCTTCCTTGATAAAGCTGGTGGCACTAATTCCAGGTTTTATCGCTATTGGCCCTCCCATCACCAGCCGTTCTCACAGCTGCAACACAAAGCGGCACCATTTGCATCCTGGTATCCTGCTCGAGACTCGAGTGGCTCTCCTGCATCCATCAAAACTGTTGCAGGTGCTTAACTAACATTTTCTCATTTAACTCTTTAAGGCTGATGTTGAGTCGTGGACAGTCATTTCTGGCTACTTCAAGTGTCATACACTATTAGAATACTGTGTCACAGGGACTTCTACTTAAGTGGACATGCTAACCAGCTAACTACACCATGTCCTGTCTCATAATATTACTTTGTACCTCAAAGATGATTGTTTGATTGCCCCTGTAATTTCTATTGGGAGATGATTACAAGATTATAAGCTCTATTGGCTTTTAGCATAATAAATAAACAAAATAAACTCACAAAAGGACCCTAACCAGGACCAAAGAGAGCAGCAGTTGTCGATAAGGCTACTCGGTTGATAAACTGCCCCCTATAATCTTGGAGTTACTTTTGAATTTTGTTCGTATTTTACAACTGATATCTTTAAAGTGTTGTGAGAGTTGTAGTATTGTATCTTTAATTAAAAACATGGTAAATTCACCTTTGATTGATTCAAAGCATCATTTTGTTTTACAGCAACAAGGTCCAACTGCAGAAATCGTCCAATTGACTTGGTCTTCATCATAGACAGCTCCCGCAGTGTACGCCCTGCTGAATTTGAGAAGGCCAAGGAGTTCCTGCAAGACACGGTGGACAGCTTGGAGATTGGCTCAGATGCCACGCGAGTCGGCCTGGTCAATTATGCCAGCACAGTGCAGATTGAGTTTCTCTTGAAGACGTATTTTGACAAATCTGCCCTGAAGCAGGCTCTGGCTCGAATTGAGCCCCTCGCTTCAGGCACCATGACAGGCATGGCCATCAAGACTGCTGTGGAGAAAGCTTTCACCGCTGAGGCTGGGGCCCGGGTTAGCTCCATGAACATTGCCAAAGTAGCCATCATAGTGACAGATGGGAGGCCCCAGGATAAGGTAGAGGATGTATCAGCAGCAGCTCGGGCATCCGGGATCGAGATCTATGCAGTGGGAGTAGACAGAGCTGATATGATGTCCCTCCGCCTCATGGCCAGCCAGCCACATGATGAGCATGTCTTCTATGTTGAGACCTATGGCGTCATAGAGAAGCTCACTTCCAAATTTAGGGAAACCTTGTGTGGTAAGGATGATGATGATGGGAGTGCGGATATTCCATTAGATGGCGAAATTGATGATAATGGACTAGGCCTAGATGGCAGAAAAGACGGAATAAATAATGAAAATGATGATAAAGGAAACAACGGTATGTCAGATCTGTCCTTTCAGTTTCACCTGCGATCAAATGGGCAGCACCTTAGAGGGAATCTCCATTCTAAAGTCACTGGTCTTCTTCCCTTGTCATGAGAACAAGGGCAATGTAAATAATGATTTATTGCACTTGTGTTTGGATTTCCCGCTAAAATGTTGTTCACTAACTGTTACCACGCAAATGGTTAAAGCAGTTGCCATATAAAATACAAGTTATATACTAACTAACCTAAAAAAGAAGACAAACTTCACTGGATGATCTGCCAATTCAGATTAAAATCTACAACACTTTAAAATGGTTGAAACCTAAAAAAATGCTGCCCTTACTTTTCATAGGGATCGCACTGCTCATTGCACTTTATGCTGCACCTTGTGCCTTAGGCTGAGTGCCCTGCTCAGTTACCTTAAGACGTGCTAAACTGCCTAGGTCCACAATTTAGGCTTTTGCAATCTCTGACAGAACATTAACGGCCAGACATTCTGCACAGCAAAAACTAAAGTAGCTTGTGCTGAATTCTACTAAAATGTGTTGAGTGAAAACATTAAGATTTAAAGATTTATTTTTAAATCTTTTTTTTTTTTATAATTGCCTATATTGCCTTTGATTTCACACATTTTGCATAACCATTATGTTACTTTTACATATCCTAGAATAGAAAGGCAGTAGACCCATTTGAAAAAACAACTAGCCTAGCTCTGCCTACCACCACCTTTAACGCTTGGTAGTTTGTATTTTATATTTGAATTATAAAATAATGCAAAGATAACCTAACACGTTCCTATTGCCTCCACCATGATTCCATGAATCTACTGTATATGTCAAATTGTTAAAATAATTTTTTTTTCAACTTATTTTACATATTTAGCTACAATACAGTAAGATACAGGCCTGCTTGATCCAGCCCAACGGCTTATTGCTATGATAATTTGGGTGATATCAAAACTTGGAAAAAGAACTAGGAGGGTTTCAAAATAAAGGTTTCATATTGAAATATTGTCAAGGCCCCTTAAAGTCACAGCTGGGATTTTTTTCTGAACTACTTTTGCTTACCCTCACAATAAGTTCTGCATTTTTGTGCAAAACATCTTGTTGTCCTGTTCCTTGCAATACTTTGTGTTAACTCACAATACATTTTGCATTCCCTCCGATCAGTAGAGAAAGCCTGGCTGAGGATTGTGGTGAGGCTGTCCTTGAAATTCTGCGGTATATTTTGATAGAAAATAAATAATTATGTTCAAGCAACACAGCCCCAGCTGTAGCCTCATACATACCTCAACCCAATGCTGAGAGTATACCACAGCCATGGTCATCAGGGGAATGCAATAAGTTATGGCAAGGTAATGAAAAAGTTATTGTGAGGTTACACAGCAGTATTTTATCTTAAATAACCCTATAATGGCCTTTTGACAGCTCAGTACTTTTGAGTCAAAAAGTAAAAAATGGAGTTAAAGATAGAGATTAATCTCTCTTTTCAACCTTTGGTACCATCCAAACTAGCAAGGTAACTGCTAAAGTTAACCATGCTAATAATACAAGTTTCACCTTGGTGATATTATTGCACACTGTGCTGAAAATCATGACTGATCTTCAGTCAAGGAAATTAAAAAGTTGTTTTTTGAATGACAGCTTAAACCTGAGAAGTGAGGTCAACCCACCTCTGTTTCACTTTGATCAACTTCTGTCCATCCAGAACAATGTGGCACTACTAAAGACATGGAATTATTATGACAGAGTGTAGATTGTGTGTTTGCATGTTCTGAACTGCATGGAATATTTTGTCGATAGTTAAGCACAGAGAGCAAACTAATCTGCATGTAGCTCTGTAGAATTACAGAATTACAGAATTGCACAATTCTACGGTACAACAGTACATATCTTACTCTAACACAAAGGCATAACACAGAATTGTTGATTTCACTGGACTTAGGCCAATCAGACATTGGAGTGTTTCTTTTCAGGTTTGGATCCATGTGCTCAGGGACACAATTGCCAGCACATTTGTGTTAACAATGGAAACTCATACGACTGCAAGTGTCGTGTGGGCTATGTCTTGAACACAGACAAGAAAACATGCTCACGTAAGAATCTTTATTTTTGTCTTAATGTTTTTGTATAATGCCTCAGTGTCACAAAATGTTGTGTGTTTTTGCATGATTGACTATCTGGAGACTACTGCTGAAAAAGGCTGAACATGGCTAAATGTTATATGGTGGAATATTGCTTAAGCACTGATATGGGATTGAATGCAAAAATTATTTAAGCTAGAAATTGTAATTTTAAATCTTGTAATTCCAAGTTCATAAGCTTTTGATGCTCCCTTTGGAGATTGTTTGTTTTTTTGTTCTGTGGGGACACTGCATACCATCTCTTGTTGCTCATGTTTTGGGTTGCCTAAATAGATTAGGGCAGAGACTATTCAGCACAAATTAAGTGGGCAGGACATGAGGGACACAAATTCTAAAAGTAATTTTTGCCACCCAGAAGGTCCACGAAATCCTTCATAACTGATAGCTCTAGACCAGAGGTTTCAGACTAAGCTGTGAGAGAGTTACAGGTAGATACTGTGTTAGGTGAAAGGGACAAGTGGTAGAGTTCTACAAACAGTATTAATATCAGTGTAGTTTGGCCAGCATACCAACATGGTCTAGAGTTGGCACTGCAGCACTGGCTGTGAGGAAATCATACTTTAAACTCTTAACATCAATCATTCTACTTTTTAAAATCATGACTCAAATCTAAACACATGATACACACAAGTTTAAATGTGACTTACATCTCTGACAGAAATACTTATTTATGTATACACAGATAAAGCCATAGCTTCTAATTCCAGGACTTGCCTTTGAATCAGTTTTTGAAACCCTAGACTGTGTCAGTCATATGGGAGCGTCTCGTTTCAGGTTCGAATGCATGCGCCCAGGGACATGACTGCCAGCACATTTGTACCAACAATGGTGTTTCATACACCTGCAAGTGTCGAGAGGGATATGTGTTGAATGCAGACCAGAAATCATGCTCACGTAAGATCAAACATTTTCTTAACACATTTTATTTTTATCTTTTGAGATGAATAGATTGGTTGTCATGAAGGCCTGAGGACAGGACAGGGTCAGGACTTGAAAGACTGGGACAGATGTCAAAAAAGCTGGGACAGACTCTGACCTACCTTTGTTAGCCAGGGGTGGCCAGTCAGATTCCAAGGGGTGTCTGTGAACCCCCAGACTAAGAATGTGATAGGCTGTTGGCTTGTCAGGGCCTAAATACACCAAACTGACATAAAAGAACGAGCAACGAATAAGGCTGGTGGTAGCGCCGCCCCCTTGCCTTTTTCTTGGCCAAAAAGCTGCACTTGAACACACAGGAAAGATTACAGCAGATGGGCCAACTAGCTTGTAGGTTCTTTGCTGCGTGAGGGGAAATAACTCTACTTTTTTGTTGCAGTTATGATGTACATCCACAAATGTCAAGAGGAATATGTGATAAAAGGAGACTAGAAAACATGATAATTTAAGAATGAGATTTTTTCATAGAATTGTTGTCTGTCTTCGGTTGATTCCTGTGTTTTGCATGACTTTGTGTCTGTCATATACTGATAATAACTGCTGAGGCACTATAATACGTTCAGCGAGGGCTTCACGTCAGATATGGGAGTCTTTTTTTTTTCTCAGGTTTGGATTCATGTTCCCAGGGACATGACTGCCAGCATATTTGTGTCAGCGCTGATGATTCATACATCTGCAAATGCCGAATAGGATATGTTTTGAATGCAGACCAGAAAACATGCTCATCTAAGAACCTGGAGTTTTCAGGTAGAATCTATTCTTGTATCAAGCAAGTGTATAGTTTAGCTTGAATTCATAAAGGGTCAGGTAGTGATCAGCCACTCTTGTCATGGTCCTGCCTTGAGTAGGGTGCTACAAATGGTCACTGAGTTCAACAATAGTCAGTTACACGTAGAAGTGTCTCTTTTTAGATTTAGATAAACAGTATGTGTCCAGAGACATGACTGCCAGCATATTTGTGTTAACACTGATGATTCTTTCATTGGAAAATGTCATTTGGGATATGTGTCAACGTCTCTTGTCAGTATTATCCTTTATTTAGATTTTGAGTGTGTGTGTTCAAAAAAGGAAAATGCCTTATGACATTATATATGCATGTTTCAGTACAGTGTCTCTGGCAAATGACACGGTCATGCCTTATTGCTAGAGTTTTCTGGGTTTTCTGCATAAAAGCATACTGTAATTATGAGTGACAAAGAACTGTTAAGGTGCACAGTTGAACTGAGAAACTCAGAGACTTTGGAATCGGATTGATACAGAAAGAGAAATGGAGCATGTGACCACAGTTAACATAATAGTAAAGGGAACAATGGCCAGTCAGAGGCTCGGACAGTCCAGGCTTATAACACAAAGACACGTAAAATGACCAAACCTTTTTCGAAAGCCACACACACCATTTTGCCTTGTTTATGAGGTTGCATGCTTTGATTGCATGACTTGGTTTACCTGGTCACAGCTATAGAAAATGTGTGCTTGTTCTGTCCTGATGATCTAAGTGTTAGCTGTGGAAGTGTCTCTTTTCAGGTTCGGATACATGTGACCAGGAACATGACTGCCAGCATACTTGTGTCACAAATGGTGATTCATACATTTGTAAGTGCCGTGAGGGATATATATTGAATGCAGACCAGAAAACCTGCTCACGTAAGAACCTGTATTTTACCTCTATATGTATGTCAGGGTGCAGTGTGATCGGTTTCCCTTTAAGTCTTTTATTTATTTGACTAAAGTCTTGGCATTTAATTAAGGTTTAATTTGAACAGCAACAGTTGAAGAAGCCCTGTACTGTGCTCATACACACATCAGCTATTGTAGGTTGTTCTGAATTATTAGGAAGTTAGTTTAGTTTATTAGTTAGTTAGTTTAGTTTAGTTTTGAAATTACTTTACTACTACTACTACTACAGAAAGTAGGGAGACTTTGAATCTTGCGCCTACAATTTTTATTTCTTTTTTTTTATTTAACCTTTATTTAACCAGGAAAGTCCCATTGAGATTTAAAAACCTCTTTTCCAAGGGAGTCCTGGCCAAGAGGCAGCAATACGGAGTGCATGGTCATGATGACGTAATCTGTAACTTTATTGGTGTTGTCTGTTACATGTCCGTTACCAGTGTGAATATCTCTTCTCAGGCTCAGATACATGTTCTCAGGGACATGACTGCCAACATATTTGTGTCAGCAATGGTGAATCATACACCTGCAAGTGTCGAGTGGGATATGTCTTGAATACAGACCAGAAAACATGCTCACGTAAGAACTTGGGCTTTGTCATAAGATTTGATATGCATGTCCTAGTATACTGCCTGCCGTTAGGTACAATCTCTGTTGTTATTATTGTATATACTTGATTAAATGCAGAAAGAGACACTTTTACCATGGTCTTTATACATTTGAATTAATTTTGGCCAACCTTAAGCTTCACAGAGGAATTTAGATGGGGGTATAAGCTGTGCAAGTCTTTATTTTCAGAATCACATGCATGTGCCCAGGGGCATAACTGCCAACATATTTGTATCAGAAATGGTAATTCTAGTCTTTGCAAGTGTCGAGAGGGCTATGTGTTGAATGTAGACCATAAAACACGCTCACGTAAGAACCAGATTTGAATTTTTTTCTTTTAGATTTAACATCATGAGCTTGATTTACCTGTTCTTGTACAAAGTATCAGGTTTTCCACCACATTGCAATGTTGTGTAGGAAGCTCAATGCATTTCTTACCTGCACATATCACACAACAGATACCGCCTATAGAATTTCTTATTACTGAAGCACCAAAGATTTATTAACTAGTGTTAGACTATGTTAGATGAGGAAGTTAGCTGTGAAAGTGTCTGTTTTCAGGTTCGGATACATGTGCCCAGGGACATGACTGCCAACATATTTGTGTCAAAAATGGTGATTCCCACCTTTGCATGTGTCATGAGGAATATGTGTTGAATGCAGACAAGAAAACGTGCTCACGTAAGAAATTTTAATTTTACCTATGCATTTGAGATGAATGTTGTGGTGCTGTGTCTCAGGTTTCCCTCAAAATCCATTGAGGCATCCATTGTTGGATGCATAACTAAATGCTGCAGATAAGATTTTGTGGAGGTATTTGATAGTAGCCCCCAACGCATTATGGATATCAGCTAATTTAGGTTGTTCTGATGATCAGAATCGTCGGAATTGAATTAATTTTAAACTTAGACTGGGGCTGATGATTATAGCCAAAACTAATATAAATATAAAACTAAAATAAATATAACCAAATGCCAATCTCTGCTGAGAAATGAAGTCAATGCATAGCACCCCATAGCAGTGCAGTCTGTCAAATGTATAAATATGTTTTCAGCTTGGTACAAAACATGGTTTTGACTGGAGTGGAGGGACAGAGCCTGGTGATGTGGATTAATGAGTGGTTAGCACTAACAGGTGGACAGGAACTGGAGCCATTGAGGAGAGTACAGAATTTGTTTTGTAAATATTTGGGATTAAAAACTGGTTTTATCTTCACTTTTGCCTGACATAATGAGCCATGGAGGTGCCGAATTCAACTGTAATGTAATATGACTCTTATTTGATAGAAAGAAATGAAATCTGGTGACTATAACTTTTTTCTTAAATCACACACAAACACTTACCCTCGGTGCAAGTTGTTGCTTGCTTTCATACTGCTAATGTAAAAGGTTGTCTTACTTTTTGTGGCAAAAAAATCGCGAGAGTTATGTGAGGCATGTGACAATAGATAGCTTGTTAGTGTTGGCTACTTTGGTAGCTTCCAGCTCGATTGGCGTGTTTAACTTCCTAGGTTTGCTTCAGCTCCACCCACGCTCACCTCTTCGCTCATTTCTGATAAGGCCGGAGTTAGGCAGAGTCAGGCACTGCCAAGATGATGATTCAACATACACCACCCACCCAAACAATGTTGCAGACCAGGTACGCACCCTCATGGCAACAACACTTCCAGATGGCAGGACAATGCTCCCTGTAACACCACAAAAATGAGGAACATGACAAATGGACCAAGACATTGAACTGGCCTATAAATACCCCAGATCCCAAACTAATTAATCGAGAAAAAGAATTTGTATCTTTTTTTTTCCATATTAAATAAAGGGGGGCCCCAAATCAAACTCTGCTTAGGGCCCCCAAAAGGCTTGGGCCAGCACTGAGAAAACATGCTCATGTAAGACTGAAAGTCCAAATTTTAAGTGCATGCCAAGGTACAACATGTCAGGTTTTTGTGGACGTGCTTCTTTTCAGGTGCGGATCCATGTGCCATTGGACATGATTGCCAGCATATTTGTATAAACAGTGGTGACTCGTACATCTGCAGTTGTCGAGTGGGATATATTTTGAATCAAGACAAGAAAACATGCTCACGTAAGAAGTGAAAAGATTTTTGTGTCTGCGGTTTGACTTTCTAAGGACTCTTTAATTAATGTAAATTGAGCCTTTTAGATGTGGAAATGTTTTTTTTCAGGTTCAGATACATGTGCCCAGGGACATGACTGTCAACATATTTGTGTCAGCACTGACAAATCATTTTTTTGCAAGTGTCCACTTGGATATGTGTTGAATCCAGACCAGAAAACATGCTCACGTAAGAACTTGGACCTTTCTAAAAGATATGATGCCTCCTTTTTTGTACAGTGTATTAGAATGCCTTTTTAATTTGTTATTTTCTGCAGTGAAACTACAAAAAAAAAATGTTTTAAAGGATGGGCTGATTGCCGCTTATCTCAAAAGGGATAAGCCAGTTTTTACACAGTCAATATCACTTCATATGACCTCTTATAAGTTATGTTATGGTTTTGGAATCATGAATCTTATTGCAAGCAAGCTTTGACTGATGCTTATAAATACATGATCACAGATTTCATGAACTGGTGTGAGGAAATTCGTCCAGTCTGGAGATTCATAACAGGTCAAGAGCTTCTTGACTGATCATATTAGGCTAAGTCAGATGTGGACGTGTTTCTTTCAGGATTGGATGTATGTGCCCAGGGACATGATTGCCAGCACATTTGTGTCAACAGTGATGATTCATATATCTGCAAGTGCCATGTGGGATATGTATTGAATGCAGACCAGAAAACATGCACACGTAAGCACCTGCTTTATTTCAGTATGCATGTTTGGTGTCTGTGTTGTGATCCAGTTTCTCAGATATTCCACAAAGTCACACATTTAGAGCTTCAAAGCATGGTTCATCAGAGCACCAAAAGCTACAAATGGAGAATCGGGCTTGTAAGGAAGTTATGTCGACACGCTGCAGCTTTCTAAGGGAACTGTGACCAAAGGCTCTGCAAAAGGCCAACTGATAGCATTTGATATCATGTACAAGTCAATGAGGTGTGAGCTTTTCTTTTCAGGTTCAGGTTCAGATGCATGTGCCCAGGGACATGACTGCCAGCACATCTGTGTCAACAATGGCAACTCTTACATTTGCAAGTGTCGAGTGGGATTTGTGTTGAACATGGATCAGAAAACATGCTCACGTAAGAAATGGGTTCTTCCTCTCATTAAACATTGTTGTAGTACTACAAGATGTTTTGTTCATACTAGCTCTTAAGAATCATGCAACAACGGCTGCTAAGACACCTGTATGGTCTCATTCCAGGCTCAGATGCATGTGCTCAAGGACATGACTGCCAGCATATTTGTATCAACGATGGTGATTCATACAACTGCAAATGCCGAGTGGGATATGTGTTGAATGCGGACCAAAAAACATGCTCACGTAAGGATTTTGACTTTTTCAACATAAATTATGGTAATTGTGTATTGAGTATCCAGATTGTCCATGTTTTGAAGGGATTTGTTCCTGTACCCTCTTAAGTTGTTGACTTGTGAGTTGTCTTGTATAAGAAAGGATATACAAACAGAAGAAGCCTATACATCTGTATGCACATTAGTTTAGTATAACAGTGCAAATCTTTTTTCCTTACAAATAACTTTGCACTAGGGTTGTCAGGGTAGTCGGTTATCTTGGTGTTGCACTGTGGTCAGGTCTACACCTACATTACTCGGCCACTGCCCGACCATCATTTTACTTTTGATAAATCAATAGCCCAATGACAAACGCTGTGACCGTCGGTGTCTACTCCATGAAGCAGCAGGGCCAGCAACATTCTATCCTCGATTGCCTTACCAGTTGAAAAGCTATTCATTGATATCATAGTAAATGCTGACACATGTACACAACGTTTATTTCCATGCACTCCATTTCAGTGCTGCAGGTTGGAGTTTGGTCCAGTCCATGGCACTGATGGGGACTTTGCCTAAATGTGTCTACAGATTTAGGGTTGCAATCTGTTAACCTTAATTTGTCTGTCCTTTTGAATTCTTTAGTTGTGGAGAAGTCTGCAGTTGACTGAAACCAAAGCTTCTGTATCCAACAACAAGCAATACTTCTACTGATCCATCCATTTACAGCACAGTTTACAGGCGATAACATGTGCTGCACTGCTGGCTTAAGAATTGAAAGACTGTATGAGGCAATGGAAGTGTGTTTTGAGCCCACTGAAAACTTAGGGACCCCCCAAAAAATGGATGTAATTGATCTGCCTGTCATCTATTGTGATCATACCTTTTTCAGCGAATTGGTGCTTTATGTATATGATGGTATTTGCTCAAACAATGATCAACATTTGTCCTATTCAAAGCTACACCACACCTGACCTCAGTAACAAGGCACTCCATGGTTGATTTACCCTGAAGGGATTTTTAAAAAATGTTTATCACTCACTCACTCACCAAAGAAAAATTATGATTATACCTAATTTCTTCTATATTGATGAATCAATATACAATATCCCTATGTTTTTCAATCAAAAAAACACTTAACTATTATAAGCTCCAAAATGTTCCCATATTGAACATCAACATTAACGCAAAAGATTTTGACTGTACTGACTTTATCTTCTAAGCAGTCAAATGTAGACAAATGAGTATTGCAAAGGGGTTTCACTTGACATGGTGAAACATCACTGCTTTGACTTTGTATTTCTGTCATTCTTTCAGAGGAAATGAGAGGTGAAATAACTCAGGATGCGTGCATGTGTGAAGCTCAGATTGTTTTCCAGAAGAAAGTACAATCAACTATTCAGGAGCTGAGCCGAAAACATATCCTTTTTGCTTGTAAGGCTCAGAAGGATCCAGTTTGAATTTGATATTAGATTTAAAATGTTTAATAATTATGTGATATAAATATATGCTTTATATTTTGTGCCACCAAAAATGTTTTTTTTTGTCAGTTGCTTGGAAAACCACTTAAGTTATATCTGAATCGAAACTTTGAATCTCTGTCGATTTATTGTGGTGCATTTTTATGAATACCCAGTGTCATGATGAACTGGTCGACATTGCAACTGCACTTTTGAATTATATTTCCTTGACTTTGTGTTCACTTGATGAACTTTCAAACAAAGTGGACCTGATTGAGGACCAACGGCAGTATTAAGAACAGCGATGAAGATGTGAGAAGACACGTTAAGGACGAATAGTGTATCTTTATATTTTTGATCAGCTTATGTCATTTACTCTTTAAATCTCTTTCAGATAAGTTTAATTTATAATTTTGTAGTGGTCTACATGGTATTGATTATTTTTTTGTATTGTAAACCTGCATATTGAATTCACAACAATGTCAGTTATTACTTCTTACAGTAAAGTCAGGTATAACTGGTCAAAATGTTTACATACAGTGTTAGAAATTCTAGATTTCCTGTTGATATTGTAAGCCACTGAATTAAGACTCAAACCATTAAATGAAAGAATTACTATTCATGTTAAGTTTTTTACTTTCATAATGAATGTTTTTTGTGGAGAAAGTGTTGTACCATGTCCTAGTTGTGTATGTAATACTCTAAGACTATTTCTTGGTACGTGTTCTTGGTCTTTATCCATAATCATAACACAACTAATCTCTTATACAACAAGAGCATTGTTGTTAACCTTTTGTTTAAAGCACTATTACGGAGAGATCAAATTGGCTCACGGCCCTGTTACATCACAGTGAATTACTATGATCCCTTTCTTTGACACCTGAAAACTTTATTTCACAATATTGACTGGTAATTATTATTATTTTGTTTGTTACAGACAGGGGCTATTGTTTTCGGGGGAGAAACTGTTTGGGGACTTCAAGGGTAACTGGACCGCTTCAGTAGCTACTTTGCAGACTTGGCAAAGTCCTGGCCATTAAAAACTATGTTCAATGCACTAAGTATTGAAACCATGAGATTTTCCATTGAGATACGCAGTTGTTGTGAACAGTTAAAACTGTATTTTACTGTACAGTATTTTTGTCATAGACACACAAACTTTGTTTTCTGCTTTGTTATTTGAACAAACTGACAGTGCTGTGCATGACACATTTTGGTACTTTTCTGCTAGAAATAATGTGCCTGTATATTTTCTATTGGGAAAAGAGTTGCCTATGGAGAATAAATATTCTGAAACAGTGGATTATACATACATACATATCTTGTGTTTTGTTTCTTTATAGTACACCAAGCGGCTTCAATTTTAATGTTTTGTATTCAACATAATTAAATGAAAAATTCTATTAAAATTAAGTTCATTGTAGTAGTGCTGGTGCTAATTTTTTAATCAGTGGGCCTTCTACCTTTTTTCAGACGGCTAAAGTAAGACAAAGACAACCATGTAAAGCTAAATAAAGATAATAAAGAATACAATATAAAAAACAAATCAACGGGTTATTTTAAGACAAAGGGATGGAGCAAATCTTTAAAAGAATGCCTACCACCAGAACGCTAACACGTAAAAACTACAACTACCACAAATACCCTAAACCCAACTCTTCCGGTTTATGGTTACCACGGGAGACCGAGGGAAGCTACAGCCTCTGAGTACTGGCGTCGGCCAATACAGTCAACGAAACGTCGACCTTAAACATTTTATCCAATATATTTGCTCATGTTTTGCACTTTAACCCGTGTTAACGTTATAATTTAAGGGGCTGCATTGAACTCTTAGCGTCTTTGGTACTTGGTAACTGTGTCGCTTTTAGGCACGTATCTAGCAAAGCTAACGATACAGGCTAACGTTACATTCAACAGATCGAGGCCTTATGATGTGTTTAGCTAGGTTGAAAAAGTTAGCCACTTTAGCTAGCTGTCTAGTTTGCTAATTTACGTTGGTTTAGTGTCTGGATATGTTAACTAGTTAGTCACAGTTTTAAGCAATTCATTTAGCATACATATAGTATAACGTCACCGCCACCATGTTTATCTACCTCAGCAAGAAGGTGAGTGCCAAACACCCTCTTGTCTTTTCTCATCTGTCAGTATGTCATGTCAGAAATGTAAGAGAGATCGTTAACATTGTGGCTTAAATTGTCCTTGTTTTGTAGATCGCTATTCCCAATAATATCCACCTGAAATGCGTGTCCTGGAACAAAGATCAAGGCTTCATTGCCTGTGGAGGAGACGATGGTCTTCTCAGAGTACTAAAACTTGAAACCCAGACAGGTAAGTTCAAGGGATGGAGCTAACAGCCTGCACAGCCCTGGTACACTCTAATGATTTTCAGGCTTTAGACTTATATTAAACTTGTACCATACAAATAGAGTTGTTTGACCTTTGAAGTTCTACAGTGTTAAACTGTGCGATATACTGGATACAAAGGAAACCAGTATACAACCTAAAGTGATCTGTCAGTCATGTCACTAGCATAAAAAGCGTGTTGATTGGTCAGTTACTCTCTCAATTGTTAGATTGTCAAGACTTGATGACATAATAATAAAGACATTTGAATCACATAATAATAACAAAATATTTTATACGTGAAGTCCTATCCCATGGCCAAAAGGACAACATGTGTAAAATGAGTTATAAAAAGTCCACTGCTTACCCATGAACTGATGTTGCTGGTTACAGTGACAGTGGTACTGTTTGTCCTTGTTTACATAAAATATTCTACATGTATTTATATATTCCTTTTTTTCCCCCTTAATTTCAAACAGAAAGTGTGTTTTTGAAGAATTACGTTGAAGTTTATCTGTAACAGTCAAGGTTGTTATGTAATATCCATGCAATAGGGATTTTATTTTATTGATTTATTGATTTATTTTTTTAACTCTGTAAGAAATCGTCTAAAATTTTCAGAGGCTTTTTGGCTGTGTTCTGGTACCTCAGTGTCCAGTCGCTTTAAGTAGATGGACGGAATTACTGTTATGATGTTATTAAACCAACAGAGAATAACACCAGTAAAGTTAAAGAAACAATTAAAACTTTGCTTTAATTGCTTAAATGTTATTGAAGTTCTGAGCCTGATCTCTTTTACTTTTATCTGCTTTATCAACAGATGACGCCAAAATTAAAGGCCTTGCTGCCCCCAGTAATCTGTCAATGAACCAGACTCTAGAGGGACACAGTGGTAAGTTATATTCAGTGGTTGTCAAACCTATCATAGGTTAGTAACAAGTAGCATTCACAAAATAGAAGATATAGTTCAGCTGTGAAAGGATGTGGAGCAAGCCATTGGAAAGTGATCTGACAGTTTGTGATTACAACACTTGCAGGTGCAGTACAAGTGGTCACGTGGAATGAGCAGTATGAAAAGCTGACAACCAGTGACCAAAATGGACTCATCATCGTATGGATGCTATACAAAGGTGATTACTGCCGCCAAACTAAAAATAGAAGTTGTCTTGTAATAGGTTTGACTTTCATAGTTCTTTGTCTTCACCCTTCTGAAGGTGCCTGGTACGAGGAGATGATTAACAATCGGAACAAGTCGGTGGTAAGGAGTATGAGTTGGAATGCTGACGGGCAGAAGATCTGCATTGTGTATGAAGATGGAGCAGTCATTGTTGGATCTGTAGATGGTAATAAAAGATTTATATTGTGTTTGCTAAAAGTTTACAGTACAATCAGGTTTAGTATAAAATCATCAAGGCTCCCTTGACAGGGATTGCTCTGTTCACATACTGAGGGAATGAGTACAAACACAGTGGGACAAATGCCTTTTTTTCCCCATAGGAAACCGAATTTGGGGAAAAGAGCTCAAGGGAAATCAACTTGCTCATGTGGCATGGTCACCAGACAGCAAGATCCTCCTTTTCGGCATGGCCAATGGGGAAGTACATATCTATGACAATCAAGGAAACTTCATAGTGAGTGCATAAGCTTAAGTTACATAGAAAATGCTGAAAATGTCAGTTCATCTTACTATGTACTAGGGCTGGGAACATTATTATGATTCTCAGTGCTGTATTGTAGTCAACTGGACGTGTTTTCAGTTTCTTGAAGATGTTTCACCACTCATTCAAGATGCTTCTTCAGTTCTGAGTAACTGGAGGGAAGTTGCAGGCTTTTAAAATTGGTGTGGGAGTGTCCTCATAGGGTTGTTAAGGACACATGTGAGCTCTGAGTTTCAGAGTCACTAGGGCCACTTGTGGCTTGTTGACCCAACCGGCCTTCATGTGGGTTGCTAGGTGAGCTCAGTTGTGAATGGTTGTTAAGCCGTCTGGGGAGGGAACTCAGTACTGCATTGTAGTTGGGTGATAAGTAGTGTTGTGGTCAACCTCCTCTGTTGAAAGACGGTCTTTCAGGTTTGACGTAGATACTCTTCTTTCAAACAATCTGTCTTCTCTGGCCAATATGTGTACATTGTTGTCATTAAAGGAATTATTAAAGTCAGATGGTTTAAAAGAAGAGTAAGAAGACTCCCACACAGAGTTTAAAATCCTGGGACTCCCCTCTAGTTAGTTAGAATGGAAGAAGCCACTTGCATGAAAGGTGAAACGTCTTCAAGAAACTAGAATTACCATGACCTGGATGACTGAGAACCTTCATCAACAGGTATAACAATATTATATCATTATCCTGATATGATATATCATCTTAGATTTTGGATATCATTATATGGTGATATGACATAAGTATTGTCTTTTCCCGGTTTTAAAGACTGCGTTACAAAGTGATGCCAGACTGCTCTACTTGTTGTAATACTTGATTGATTGTGGCGCTACAGAAATGCACGGTCTATGAATTATATTCTTCAGACATAATTGTACAAGCTAGTTTGGGACAGATACAAGCAAAAACACATAATCATCATCATTGTATTTATGTTAAATGCAAAAATTACCAATCCCACTCATATCACTATGGCAAAGTTATTTTAAAATATTGTTCTGCCCCAATTTGTGTTATTTTTCAGATGAAAATGACCATCAGCTGTCTCACAAATGCGACTGGAGCTATCAGTATAGCAGGTATCCACTGGTACGCGGGGACTGGGGGCTACGTGGAACCGGACTGTCCATGCCTTGCGATCTGTTTTGACAATGGAAGA
Organism: Spondyliosoma cantharus; assembly: GCA_900302685.1. Taxonomy (NCBI): domain Eukaryota; kingdom Metazoa; phylum Chordata; class Actinopteri; order Spariformes; family Sparidae; genus Spondyliosoma; species Spondyliosoma cantharus. Next base: position 19,557 of record OMLP01012587.1, read on the forward strand.
TGCCAAATCATGCGCTACGAGAATGATGAAAGTAAGGAAAACAACTCCTAAACATGCATACATGTAATATATACACGTATATTGTCTATTTTACACCTCAATTAAATGTTTACAAATATTGATAAGCTATGCTGCCGCCCTGTTCTTCAGACCCAGTGTGCATTGACACTCTGATGAATGTGGTCAGTATCCAGTGGAATCATTGTGGCAGTGTTTTGGCAGTGGCGGGTTCTCTCAGAGCCTCAAATGTGGATAAAGAATTCAATGTGGTGCAGTTCTACACTCCATTTGGGGAGGTGAGGGTTGAAGATTTTGTTCCATCACAAAGTTTTATATACGAACATAAGGTGCAGTGGTTCTCTCACTAACATATATACTGTAAGACTTCACATAATAATTTACATAGAATGGACTGAGTTAATAAATAATACAATGTTTTATTTTCTTTTTTCTCTACGACAAGTACAATTTGAAATTCTGTAAAATAAAATATTTACACAGCATCTGAGAACTCTAAAAGTTCCTGGGAAGCAAATGACAGGAGTTGCCTGGGAGGGAGGAGGGCTGCGTATTGGCCTGGCTGTGGACTCCTACATCTACTTTGCCAACATAAGACCTGACTACAAGGTAAATGCCAACACTTTTATTACAGTATTTGGGGAAGAAACAATTTGTCCACTCGTAGACGACCTATAGTCAAATTTTAATCGAAATATAGATCGATATTGATGCAGAATACTTTTTCAATTCTAATTTTCCACAGTATCGATACTGATGCCAGCTGTGCTTTCTCACTCTCTCCCCTCTCCGACAGCAAGTCAATACACACACACTGCAGTGCCCACATAGGCCCGCCTCCTCCCACTCTTCTGACTATTGTCAGAGGTGAATTACCTTAAATTCTGTTGTGCTTAACACACATTACACAAGCCTTTTTATATTTATCTTTTGATGAAAATCTCAATTTTATTTCCCTCAGTTGATTGACAATTTGGTATCAAATATAAATGTTTTTCAAGGTATTGTATCAATTTTAGAGAGTCCAGTATCGTGACAGCACTATAAAAACTCAGGGTATTCATCACGACAGAGTTAGTAAAAACAGATTAAGGCAGACATGGTTTCATGAAGCAACATTAATCGCAAATCCAAATATGTCACATTAGTATTGCTCAGCCCCATGTGTCTTTAAATCCGTAGAATGTTTAGATTCAGTTGGGGCAAAATGTGTCTAAAGGCGATGTAGAGTATGTCATAAAATGCACAGTTTGCTCATAAAGGCACTTACTGGAACTGGTCTACTGCAAAGACACCTTGCTTGTAGGTTCCGTCCAAGTGTTTCTGTCTGTTGAAATTGCAACAAATTGAAATTTTTAAGCAAAGAGGGGGAAGTTAGTCATAGTAGAGTAATAAAGTCCTTGGGATCACTTTAATTATTTTTAACAGCAACAGATGATGCGCTGATGGGGTCTCGGAAGTTTGTTTTGTCTTGACTGATGTCCTCTTTGGTGATTACCAGGAAAGTCAATGTTGACCCATACGCATGTATAAATAAAACTTTTCTTCAAAAGATGACAACTTCTGTAACAGGGTGCTAAATTCACGCCTAGTGTCCAAAGGCTTTTGTGAACCCATATTCTTCTGTTTTTTTTGGGTTTTTTTCCCTGCGTTATGTAGAGCAGTAACAGGTCATCAGTATTTATTTTCCTAACCTGCTAGCGAAGATGGAGTACTGTCTACAGAACATTATTGTTCCTCAGTGTAGATGCTCACATCTTAATCATTATAGTTACCGCTTAACATTTCACATTGATAGTTTGACATCATGGCTCTTAGAGTATTATTCAGAAAACTGAAACTTAACCTGAAAAACAAAGACAACTACTTTCTTTGAGCCTGTAATTTAATTCTGACAAGTTTTTTTTTTGTTGTTGTTGAAGAAATCATGTCTTGTATTAGGTCATATTTCTGAAGTATAGTCTACACAAGAGATGAATCTCACCAGCTTCTTTCTGCCTCTTTATAGTGGGGCTACTGTTGCAGCACAGTGGTGTACGCCTACACAAAGCCAGAGCGACAAGAGTACTGTGTGGTGTTCTGGGACACAAAAAACAACGAGAAGTTTGTCAAATACGTAAAGAGCTTGATGTCTATCACTACCTCAGGGGACTTCTGCATCCTAGCCAGCAAGGCAGATGATACCCAGCCTCAGGTACAGACACCTCTGGATTATATGTCCTGACATAGCAATACATTCATTAATTCAACCTGTATTTAATCTTGAAGAATCATGAGGGCAAGCCCTCATTTTCAATGCTACAGTGAGAGGAAAGCAAAAAAAGGACTGGTTAATGATCTGTAAAACATTGCAGGTTGACTTGATTTGCTAGTTTAATGTATGACTCATTGCTTTTGACATATCGTCTCTAACTCCTACATACTCTAGAAAAGATACAGTATAGACAGAAAAAAATACAGAGTGAGCTATAATAGTAGGGATCACAGATGTTTCTCTGCTGTCTTGCCTCCTGTTTTTCTAATTCATTGCCACACAGGAGGATGCTGAGTTAGAGTCTGGGAGGCATGCAAGGGTAATGTACAAATTAAAAACACACACTCAAGATGAGGACTATTGGTTTTGATAAAGGATCATGAAATTACCTGGAGAATAAGGTTGCATTACTGTGTGTTTTTCAGTATGTCCTGATTCTGTGCAACTCCATTGGGACACCACTGGACTCAAAATACATTGACATAGGTAAGTTCATACAGTCAACAGAGAAATAATACAGTGAAATCTTCTTATTCAGTAGGTTGATCAGAGTCCCAATTTACCATAAGGTTGGTGTATTTCTTCAAGCCAATGTGAGACATCACACGCTGTGTATAGAGAAACATTGGCTGGCATTCTGCCACTTGCTGCCCACATGGGCATCCTATAGCAAATAGACAGTGAGCACTTGGCTTCTTCATATCTCACAGATATTCAGCATTCTGTCTCTGCTTGACATACTGCTGAATGTTTGCTGAGAAATTCAGGCTGAGACCCTTTAAAGTCTGCAGATTTCAAAGCCTCTGTGGTCTGCATGGGGCTTTAGAAACCCATCCTTGGAAAATAATAAGAGAGTGAGTTCAATCGAGTGCCTTTTTGGAGGTGTCTCCTCATGAGGACTCAGACTAGTCAAAGTGTATCTAATTGAGAACACTATATGGTTGTCCTGTATTTATCCACACAGAAGATATGCATTTAATTGTTCAGAATTCGAAGTTAAAGAAAGATTTACAAAGACTTATTTGGCAACCTTTTCACTGTAGTTTTGTATCGCTCCCTGTAAAAGAATTAAATGGTTTTATGAAACTTTTCTCCAGCCAAATAAAAGGTGAAAACATGCTATTTATGTACATGCTGTATACTGTATGTACTGAAACTGTATGGATTTATAGCAAAATTAACAAACAGAACTTGCGCTTTTTAAATTTGATGCCCGAAGTTAGGCTCATGCATTATTCGCCAAATTGCAAAAATAAGAGATGGACAGAAGGGTAATTTTAGAAACACTAATTTTACACCTTTAAGTGTGTTAACGGGGACTGGGGAAAACTAATGTGATATATAGTAGGTATGTGAAAAAAGTATTAGAAAGCTTTTTTATTGCTGAGGAAGCTGCATGTAATCTAAAAGAAAATCCTCTAGTGATGTTAATCAGTGGCTAAGTTACATTGTTGGCAATGTAGGCACCAGGTTTTGAAAAGAAAGAGCAAAACAGAAGAATCACGGAATTTGAAAGGCAGTATCTTTGGTTTTGCTGTATTGATTTTTAATTTCATTTTTTTAACTGTCTACATGTCCAACAGTGTTATAGGAGTGCAATGCTAGACCAGTGGACTGCTTTATGTTTTTTTTCATGTATGCATTAGTACTTCCCATAACCTGTAAACACACTATGATGTGAAAAAGAAATGATGGAGATACCCTTTATGTTGCTTCCAAAGCATAAAAAAATAATATACACTCTGATCTTCATCTTGAAGTCTGTCACTTGTCTACTTGATCAGATCCACTGTTTGTCACCATGACCAAGACACATGTGATTGCTGCATCCAAAGAGGCTTTCTACTTGTGGCAGTACAGAGTGGCGAAAAAATTAACTGCTCTGGAGATCAACCAATTGACGAGAACTAAGAAGGAGGGAAGAGAAAGGTGAGTTTTTTGGACATTAGCACAACATGAACAGTATGATGGAGCCACTTCTCAACTGGATGTCAAAAGGAGTGTACTCAACAAACCCAAGTAGTGGGTGGGGACAAAATAGACACACGTCAGAACTTACAGTCAACATCAAAGAGATCATGGAAAGTTACAGGGAGGCAAGATAACCACAAGGCTGGATTGTCTGAGTCAGTGGATAAAACCTTGGGTTAACTGGCTCACTGTTTCAGTGTAGGTTGTTTGTATTGCCAGTGCTGTGAAAAGGATTCATTCATCTGAATCAAATGCCATTGAGGTTCCAAAAAGGCTGGGCATGACCTAATGTTCTGCCAGGGCTATCCTCACACCTGGACCATACTTCACCTCAGTGGAAAGGGCAGCAGTTTGTCTGTCTGGCTACCCCTCACTTGTTCTCATTCCTTGTCTTTCTAGGGTCTACCACATTGACAGCAATCCATCTGGAGTCACTGACAGTGGTCCAGATTTTGCAAAAGCCTTCACAGTAAGAGACATTTTCCCCTTAAATTGTACAGGTTTTGTAACATCCAGACAGGCACAAAATAAAAACAATATACTCTACAAAGACACTTCTGAGCCATTTTAGCACAGTATACATATTATCTACTCTGTGTGAAGCCTTTTTTGTCTTATTGCATGAAAACAAACTCTTTCAAAGTGTTCAATTCTCTAGAACTATCTTGAGCCTCACTCTAGTAATGGTTGTAATATAGTTGGTTTAAAGTTTCTATATAAAATGGATGAACTAGACAAATATATACAATACTACTAGTATTAGTTTAACTTAAAATGAATTATTAGTTTACAAAGTAATACATTTAATTACAATATAGTATATATGTGTATATATATATATATATATATATTTTTTTTTTTTTACTACAGATAAACTATATAAATTGTAATGGTTCACCTGTTTTTTTTCAGGCTACTCGAGATCCCATTTGTTGTATTACAGCAACAGATAAGACACTGATTGTGGTACGTACATCATAGGAACGATGCAATAAAATGAAAAGTAAAGTTTGAGTTAAACATTGTGTGTGTGCGTATGCGTGTGCGTGTGCGTGCGTGCGTTTACAGGGCCGTGAGTCTGGAACCGTCCACAGATACAGCCTCCCAAATGTTGTTCTCATCCAGAAATACACATTGAACAACAGAGCCTACTATCTGTCATTGAACTGCAACTCAAGGCAAGCTCTGATGGTGTTATCCAGATTAGAAGTCGTCACAGTTTGTCCAATATGAAAGCTGTTGAATTTTATGTTCATGTTTGCAGTGCTGTCACATTGAATATAATTATTATTTTCCTAGTCGTCTGGCTGTAATCGACATCGCAGGTGTGCTGACGTTGTTGGACCTGGAAGCTCGTTACTCCTCAGGCGACAGCACAGGAAACCATGCATCTGCAGGAGATCCATCCAAGTTTGAGCGCAAGGATGTTTGGGACATGAAGTGGGCAAATGACAACCCTGATCTGTTTGCCATGATGGAGAAGACAAGGATGTATGTCTTCAGGAACCTAGACCCAGAGGTGAGTGCTCAGATGATGATTCTGATTATCAGCTGAATTGTCTATGATTGTCAGTTGGATTGTCTTGTTGATACAAAATAAGCATTAAGCAACTGCTGCAATAATGGTTTGTATCTTAAAAAAAACAGGAACCAATCCAAACATCCGGGTACATTTGCAACTTTGAAGACCTGGAAATCAAATCTGTTCTGCTTGATGAAATCATGAAGGTAAACATAAAAAAGCATTTAAGTTTTGGTGTTACCATTCTGTTGACTATGGTGGTAACAACTGGTTGCATACAACAGGAATTCATACATTGTGTTATTAATGAGATGCTTTTCACATAACTGGAACTTTAAAGTATTCACCTTTAAACACCTTGAAAGTGCTGAAAGGTGCAGTTCATATTTGCTGATTTAGCCAAACACTCAGTTATGGGATTTTGCTCAACAGGATCCAGAAAGGCCTAACAAAGACAATCTCATCAACTTTGAAATCCGCTCCCTGAGAGACAGTCGTGCATTGATCGAAAAAGTGGGGATTGAAGATGCCTCACAGTTCATCGAAGACAATCCACACCCAAGACTCTGGTAAATGCGAAATTGTAATCTTTAATTTTGATTCAGCATTAAAACATGGCTTTAAGTTTAAGGGCCCTAAGTTTAAGAGCAGTGACAAAGTGCTAGGTCTTGGCAAGTGCATCGAAAGCACACTGAAATACCACACAGAGAAGCAAAGCGATGTTCAAGGTCTTGTTGTTGCATGACCATGAAAATAAGGTGCTAGTGTTGCTGGTTAAAAGCTGACATGTATATATAGATAAATCACTGTCATGTGTCTTTTGTCAATTGTTGGCACTGTCATGTGTCCTTGTGGGTTATCTTGATTAAGTTTGCCTGGCCATCTCTACTCATGAAAACAATCCATTTCTCTTCTGTAGTTATTTTGTTGCTGGTTAAAAGCTGACATGTGTATATATAGGTTAAATCCCTGCCATGTGATACGAAGCAGATAAAATCAATACTCAATTAATCATATTTAAATGAATACCTTAATTGCCTATTGGACAGAAAGGGAAAAAAACTATATATGTTTTCAGGTTGGTACCAATTAATAGCTCCTGCCCTACAATTTTTTCATCTGTGCATACATTTCATGCTGGTGTTGGAGGTGGATAGCAGAGTATAAGAGATGTATGGTAAGTGTTTTAATAGAGTTCTAAAATTGTGAAGTTTGACACATAAATTGATCACAGACAATTATTTGGTAAAGGTGCTTACAGTACACATTTAGATTGATGAGTGACTTCATACAGCTTAACAGCTTAAGCACCAGGTTAAATCAAAATTATTTATTTTCATAGAGGTTGTAAAGATTTATGCATACACATCATTTCATGCAGCCCCTCTCTCTGTTTTGAACCTTGTAGGCGTCTGTTGGCTGAAGCAGCCCTCCAGAAATTGGACCTGAAGATGGCTGAACAGGCCTTCGTACGCTGCAAAGACAACCAGGGCATTGAGTTTGTCAAACGCCTGGGTAACCTGCAGAGCGAGCCCATGAAACAGGCGGAGGTGGCAGCTTACTTCGGCAGCTTTGAGGAAGCTGAGCGTATGTACCTGGATATGGATCGCAGGTATATTTAGATTTATTTGTCAGAGCATATTCGAAGATCAACTTTGAATATCGAAGTTGACATCAAAACTTACACCAATGAATTTAACTGTAGTTTGCTTTTGCTCATTCTGTTGTTTTTAAAGGTCCCATATTGTAAAAAGTGAGTTTTCTATTTTTTTGCTAATTATAAAGCAGGTCTGTGTGTAGTAGAAATAATTGGAAAGTATCAAAACAGTCAGTCCACAAGAAATGTAACCTATATTCAGAAACTGTGCCTATAAACGAGCAATCAGGACTTTCGTAAGGTTGTGGTGCCACGACTGTAAAGTCATGCCTCAGTAATGCGCCAAGCATACCCATGGTATCAAAAACACCTGTATAGTGATTCAGAAACACGGTGGGTGTTGCCTGCTCAGGTGTTTGAACGCTGACCAATCAGACCAATCAGAGCATACTGGGCTTTTCAGATACACTGACAGGCACTAAAACAGAGAAAATACAAGTATGAACTTGTACATGGGCATAATATGGGACCTTTAATGTCAGTTTTACCTTAATGCCACTAGCGTTTTAGGCATGGTCTAATGAATGTTTTTTTTCTTATAGGGACCTTGCCATCAGCCTGCGGATCAAACTGGGAGACTGGTTCAGGGTGCTCCAGCTGCTCAAATCTGGTTCTGGTGACTGTGATGACTCTCTACTGGAGCAGGCATACAATGCAGTTGGAGACTACTTTGCTGACAGACAGAAGTGGTATTGAAAATTTGTTTACCCTTTCTCTGCTCATTTAGTGTATTAGTGTATTTAGTATAGAAACAATGTGTACCCATTTCAGAAGTTTTGTAATATGCAATACTTAAAAAGATTATATAATAGTACCTTTATCCACGTGAAAATGTCATGAATTTCCAATAATGTGATAAGGGTATGGGCATGGGTAAAAATGTTCTTACAATATCAGTCAGGACATTTTATTACATTATTGTTCAAATAATTGCACTTTTGTGATTTATTTCACTTTTGATTATGTTAAAAATGATATTAAATTATTTGGTGCTACAGTATTATAGATACTGACAAAGGTTGGTGAACATGCTGTCAATTCTGTTTTATTCCCCATATCCTTATGTACATTGAAAGAGCTAGAGCTAAGAGCTGGCCACTATTATCATTCCTCCTGTTCATACTAGCAGGAAAGTGATCCCTTCCTAACATGTTTCCAGTGTAAGTGAGGGAGGACAAAATCGAACCAAATGTAAGCAAAAATGCATTGTGATGTTCAACTAAAGCTAATGACAGACATCAGAAATCTGAGTTAGACAAATCAAGTGTGTATCTTCCAAAGTTACCATCATTTGAGTCATTGTAGATCTTTTCGAATTTTATATAAGATAGCCGCTTGCTTAACTGCTAATGTTAAACCTAGTATGTGTGTTGCAACTATGGGAGTAATTATTATCATGTGCAATTGTCCTCTTTGGTCATATCTGTAAGTAAAAGACAAATAGTGTATAATGCATAGGGGCTTATTATTGTTATGTTTTTTCCCTTTATCTTTATATGATTCTATTTTTTTTTCTTTTTCTAATTTTTTATCTATAACTCAGTCACTGTTGTTCCCTCTGCTTATAACCCTTAAACTGTTGTAACATGTGAATTCCCTGCTGAGGGATTATTAAATTCTTATCTTATATATGCTTCAATTTGACTTGACAATTAACTAATTAATTAAATGGAATGGAGACTGGGTTTTGTCAACAATTATTTGGAATAGCATGAGGCAGGTACCTAGGGAATTAGAATGGTGACCAATAACTCTCCCATAGTATTTATGTGCATGTGAGAATTTTACAAGGACATTCAACATATATATCCTCTGCTATGTTTCAAGGGTCAATGCAGTGCAGTACTACCTTCAGGGTCGTAACCAGGAGAGGCTGGCAGAATGCTACTATATGTTGGAAGACTATGATGGCCTTGAAAGGCTGACCACTTTGCTGCCCGAGAATCATAAACTTTTACCGGTGAGGCAGATGTTCCACAAAAGTAACTCCGAATCTGACTCTGAATCTGACTCTGAATCTGAACTACTCTACTGTATATCTGGGTTGCAGGAGATTGGTCAGATGTTTGCCACTGTGGGCATGTGTGAACAGGCCGTGAACGCCTACCTGAAGTGCAACCAACCCAAAGCTGCTGTTGACACTTGTGTCCATCTGAACCAGGTGAGAGGCCGACTCAAGCCCTGTGGCGCCAGAGTTACCGAGTTACACTCTGAACACATACACACAGCTGCAGCTGTGGACCACAGGAGTCTCTGTGGCACCTGCTGTCCTCCCACGCTCATCCTCCTACTGAGTGATATCTAGCCCTAGACTGTGAATGCTGTTCCCTAACTATGCTCTTCCAATGTCAGTTTTAACATTTGGTTCAAGAAAAAATGGTTGGGTTGGACTCAGCGAGAGAAAGCACACAGCTGGCTGTTGTTTAAAGGATGTCACACGTGTGTGTATTTGTCACTGTGTTAATCCAAAAGGAGAAGTTGTTAGCAGTCCCAACTTCCTCCCTTCTCAGTAGCTTGCTGTGTTAATGCTGTGTTTTTGATAGTGAAATGAACAGGCTTTCACTTTCACTGTTTCCTCTTAACCTTGCAAAATACAGTGTTACCTAACTATTGTAGGAAGGGGACTTTAAGTTAATGTTGCATTCATAGGACTAACTATTGTGATCATTACTTCTGCTTGTAGATTTTTAAATATGGTATTTATCAAATTAATCTCAAATAATAACGCAAGTTTGTTTTTGAATGAATGTTTTCTCAAAGTGGAACAAAGCAGTGGAACTCACCAGGACCTACAACATGAAGGAGATTAAATCTCTTCTCTCCAAATATGCTTCACATCTACTTGAGAAGAATAAAACTTTAGAGGTGGTGGAACTCTATCGGAAAGCCCACCATTTTCTTGATGCAGCAAAACTCATGTTTAAGGTGGGTTTAATGTATGTTTGCATGCTCATTACACTGGCCTCATGAAAAGTGTTCAGTGCAGGGTTTCCGCGGGGTCTTAAAAAGTCTTAAAAGTCTCAAATTTGACAATCTCCATTATAAATTAATTTAAATTAAATTTAGTTAGGTCTTTAATATGTACGAGACTTCTAAATGTCTCCAGCGAAGTCACGCCGGTCCAAGTTCATCCAGTTCTCTCGACCCGAACTCTGTGCTGCCTCTGCCGTCTCGCAGCCAAGCGACATTCAAACCACCTTCGTTTCAACTCCGATGTTGAAAGCGGAGGTGCTTTGGATTTTGAACACCATGTGTGTAATAACCAGGGTTATTATAGTTAGCTAAATTAAATTAAATTCCTAGATAAAAACTAAACTAAAACTCTTAATCACTTGTTAAACTAATTAAAACTAAACTGAAATAAAAAGCAAACTATAAAATAAACTATAATAACCCTGACACTCACTCACTCACTCACTCACTCATTTTTTTGTACTTCGTGTAGGCCTTAAATTTAGTTCAAAATGGTCTTAAAAAGGTCTTAAAAGGTCTTAAATTTGACTTGTTCAGACCTGCAGAAACCCTGTCAGTGTTACTTCTTCATTCAGATAATTAGCTTCCACCTTCAGTATTAATAAGACCCTATATCAATTATTAACAGGATATCTACTATTTTTTAATAAATGTGAGTAATACTTGGGGCTTTATTTTTGCAGGCCATTTTTATGGAAAAGTGTTTCAAAAAGATATTAGGAGATTATGAAATAAAAAAAATAAAAATCTAATATGTAACCAATTCATGTCTGGAATGATGTGTTTGTGGGCACATACCATGGAATTTGTGTGTACTGTTACAGATAGCAGATGAGGAGGCAGAGAAAAGAACCCGACCACTGCGGGTGAAGAAGCTCTATGTGTTGGCAGCACGTCTCGTTGAAAATTACCACGAGCAGGTGAAGACGTCACAGCAGAGCAAAGCCAAAGGGAAAAAGTCTGAGGTAATACATTACTGTATACTTTGTACAAATATTGTTAATGGCCTGTTCTAGAGCTGGAAAAAGTCAAGATTGTATTTTAAATGTATAAAGACATCATACACTGTGCTATATGCTTTGTTAATCCTATATTTGCTGTAATTAGGCAACATTTGCACTGGCTGGGCTGCTTGAGGAAGATGCAACCTCTTCCGACAATCGTATTGTGGACAATGCCTGGCGTGGAGCAGAGGCATATCACTTTTTTCTTCTTGCTCAGCGGCAGCTGTATGAAGGCTACATGGAGAATGCCATGCGCACAGGTACAACATCACATGCACTTCACTCATAGATAGGGATTTAGTACATGAGTTATTATTTGGCTCACATAGTGTATTCCCTCATTTCAAACTGTCACTTGGAATTATTTTTGTCTTCAGAGAATGAACAATCAGTCAAAGTTCTAGTATTTTCCAGGTTGTCTCTCCACACATTGTTGAAGTAGACATTATACTGACATGCAAAGCATTATGACATGTAAGTTAGTATAGTATAATTTGTGTAAATAAATGGGCCTGCCATAAGTCATAGATCAATGTGCTTATTAGCTTTACAGACTAGTTAAGGTAGGGAAAGCACCTGGACAAACTGAAGAAAGCACTGATTTTGTCAATGCTCTGGCTGTCATCTCACTTAAAGCATTATTACACAGGCTCCTATTTCGTCTTAGAATCAAAGTCAGTACTGTACATGGCACAGTATGTTTAACTTTAACTTTGCATCTCTCTTAATGTTTAATATCACCTAACCAAAGTCTCTTTAAAAATGTAAATGTTGTTTTCATCATAATCAATAATAGTAGTAATAATAGTCAAAAAGACCAACTTTGTTGACAATGGAGCTGTTATGATATCGGATTTTCACTACATGATTTCCGTGGATGAACATATTCATGGTAACAATATTATCACAACATCTATAGAATTTATTTTTTGAAAGTCTTTGTTTACAGTGTGGTTTGTCACTTTTAGAGCAAATAAATTACACTCAAAATACAAATATATGGAGGTGGAGAGACAGTCTGTAACCATAACTGTAACTATTTATTGTGCCCCTTGGGGAGAGAAATTAGGTCATACAACGTTGCCCAAACACAGCAAACAAAAACATATTTCTGACTAAAGCTGTGTTCCTGCGCAAAATAAGAGAAAGAAAGAGAAAGCTAAGAAAAACAGCTATGTTTTTTCAACTTTGTGGCAATGCATTTTTCAGTAGATTCGATGACTTTGTAAATTGTTTGTTTGGCTTAAGAAAGAGGAAAATTGCTCTCAACTCATAGACAAAAAAAGAGGCACTCCTTCAATTCAACAACACCATTGTTAGAGGTACATGTTTTGACTGGACAGCGACAATATGCAAAACATGATCCACGCAAAACAGGTTTAATCTTTCATGTAAGGCACTTTCATGTGCTGTCACGGAATTAATTCAAGTAAGTTTCTTATAATAGACACAAGCACACAGAGTGAAATCAGTCTAACTATTCACTATTCCACTCCATTTGTAAAGCCCTTCACCTGCGTGAGTATGAAGACATCATCCCAGTGGTGGAGATCTACTCTCTTCTTGCCATTTGTGCTGCAGCCAGTCAAGCCTTTGGCACATGCTCGCAGGCCTTCATCAAGCTGGAGTCCTTAGAAAGTCTAGACCCTGAACAGCGGCAGCTTTACGAGGATCTGGCCCTGGAGATCTTCACGAAGCACACCCCGAAGGACAGCCACACGCTGGAGCCGGACTTGTCATCAGAGGGGTGAATGTTTTTAAATTATTAGTATTAAAATATGAACCAACAGTGGCCGTCGCAAGACAGTTTCATGGAGATGTAGTGAGCAACTGCCTAATTTATACTTTATTTGAACTTTCCCACTATAGACTGTATATACTGTACACTGTATATAGTGTACATGCCTGTGAAATATTCTCTGTAAAGAATCCTTGTTCTTAAGCTTACTTATAAAATAATTATGTGGTGTATGCTTTCATCACTGAAACGGAAATTTGGCCAACAGGCCAATCTCTAAAAAACTCCATGTCGTTTTTTTTTTTTACCTGTCTACTGAAGTTTTCAACTTATTTAAATTTTTCCCTTTTAGAGCGGACGGAAAATTACCCACGTGCATTGTGACGGGTCTAGCGATCCAGGAGTACCAGTTCTGGATGTGCAGTGTGTGTAAACACTGCGCTCTAGAGCATGAGATCCGCAAATACAGCTGCTGCCCGCTGTGTCACAGTCCTGTAGTGTGAAGCCCAGTGTCATAAGAACAGTTTTGGAGGGAAAACCACCACATTTTAAATTTGTTGTTAAATACTTGCCCAGATGCATTTATTTTGAGAACAAAAATGATTTACTTGTAACAATAGCTGCATTTAGTTCCAACTTAAGGCTTAATGTTCTTGTGTGGTTAAAGGTCAGAAAGGCAGCTATGAATATGCTAACAAAACCATCTGAACTGAAACTGTCATAAGAGGTGTCAACAGAGAAAACATAGAAAAATATATGTTCAGTGAGCTTTTCTTTATATGTCTTTGATATTTTTGTTATTTTTCTTTTACCCTAAATGATGGATGAAATGAAGGAACACAACTGCTTTGTTATCTATTCTCATATGGAAGTAAACAGTGAATAAACAGTCACATAAATATAAATAATAAAAATGTATGTTGATTGGGTTTTTTGTTGGTTTTGTTTTTGTGCCTCTTTATTTCGTGCTGCCTTCTTGAATATTGTACATCAGGGGTCACCAACACGGTGCCCGCGGGCACCAGGTAGCCCCCAAGGACCACATGAGTAGCCCTCAGGCCTGTTCTAAAAATGAAAATTGAATATTGATATTATCTGTTTCCCACCTTGTTAAGACATTGTTGATAATTAGTGTGAGAAATCATTAATGTGATCAGAGTATCATTAATCATTAATAATCATATATAACTAAAGGCAAACTGAGCAAATTTGTTATTTCAGAAGAGTGTATCAAACCGCTTCGTATGACTCAGTACCCATGAAGTAGCTCTCAGTTTCAAAAAGGTTGGTGACCCCTGCTGTACATGATGTGGAAAACACTGTTACATAAAGGACCAATGACTTTAAAACCATTACCACCAGCAAGTCCAATTGCAAACCAGCAATCAATTAACCACATTAAGTAGTGCTCAAGAAATAATTACCTTGTTGGGTGGAGCTGCAAGTATTAGTCTATTAATCAAATATTTAATCAAAAGAAAATTAATTGCCATCTATTTTGATAATGAATCAAAATACTCAATCATTTGCAGTTTCCAACTTCTTAAATGTGAGGATTGGCTGCTTTTATTCGTCATTTATGATTGTAAATGAAGAGTCTTTTGGTTTTGGACTGTTGGTTGGAAGCAAGAAGCAGACTAGACAATTAATTTGGAAAGTAACTAGTAGATCAATAATAAAAATAATTGTTAGTTGCAGCCCAAGTGCTGGAACTCTTCAGTACCTCCAACCAGATGAACCTCTTTAAGGTATGCCTTGAGCTCTCCAAGGGTCAGTTTGGTAGATAATGATGTCACAGTTCAAAGAGGAATTTTCTTCTGTGGTTTTAATTGGCTGTGGCTCAGGGATAGAGCCAGTATCTTGTTATTGCAAGGCCACTGGTTCGATTCCCCTAATCTGTATGTCGAAGTGTCCTTGGGTAAGATACTGAACCCCAAACTGCTCCTGATGTACTGGTCGGCACCTTGCATGGCAGCCACCGCCATCAGTGTATGAATGTATATATGAATTACTGTAAGTTGCTTTGGACAAAAGCGTCTGCTAAATGCCCTAAAATGAAAATGTAAATTGTTGGTACAATATAGGGTGGAATTTTCCACAGTGCACTTCTGTGGCCTTTTACAT
>OMLP01012587.1:34837-52030 GCA_900302685.1 Spondyliosoma cantharus
ATCTGAATGTATGAATAGATGAATGTATGTAAGTATGAATGTATCTATGAATTACTGTAAGTTGCTTTGGACAAAAGCGTCTGCTAAATGCCCTAAAATGAAAATGTAAATTGTTGGTACAATATAGGGTGGAATTTTCCACAGTGCACTTCTGTGGCCTTTTACATTTAAGTGTCAAGACAGATTTTTTGGCTGATTTCAAGTGGCTTTAGAAATTTTGAACATAAACATTGATTGCAAGGTCTGATACAATCTTCTTCTGCCATCCAGAATCAAAATATGGCATCAGTGGGTAGGCTGCATCATCATTGTGTAAAAGTAATTTTTAATCTGTTTCATCTGACTGATTAGCATAGGCTATATGAGGGACATTTTCTGTTACTTGGTGTGCATTGCTATAAGAGATCATGTTGCTAATCATTGTACTACATAGTCCTTTGGTATGCTGCTGTGGCTTGATTAAGCTTAATTAATACTTAGATTTACTCAGTTTTCGCAGGGCTGTAATGTTTTTTTTTTAGCTGACATTAGGTGTTGCTGTTTATAAGCATGATTTTTAATTTTACAGCATCACATTGGGGTTCCTTTTGAGTAATTTACTTAACAGCCTTAATACTACTTTTAGGTTTTTGAATTGATTGGAGAAATTCAAAATTATACTCCTTGTCCACAGATTTTTTCTAATTCATCAAAAATACATACAACTACTTTGATAATATTGAGTCTTTAACCTTTGCTTTAAATGCCATCTCCACCAGTTTTACACTTTAAAGTGTGTTGACAGGTCTTCGGAAACACTACTACTCTAAATTGCATTGTGGGTAATGTAGGAGGCAGGATTTGAAAAGGGAAAAGTATGTGTGGGTTAAAAGACAAACCAGCCTTTCCTTATGCCTACATTACCCACAATGCAACTTAGCCACAAAGTGACAACACTGAAAACCATTTCTCTGATGACACCTTCATCCTCACCAGCTTTCTAATGAACTCAAATACTTACCTACCTCTACTTGCTAGGTCATCAAAGCTGTCATCTGCACCAAACTCACATGTGAAATTACCATGTCTTTATTCAGTAATGTTCATGCCTTTATCCCCCTCTGCTTTATTCTGTTCATTTTGCAGCATCCACTAATAAGATTGCAGCAAACAAGATGTAGAAAGTAGGGTGATAGAATAATGTTAACAACCGCCTAATTTTTACTTTATTTGTATTTTCAAACTATAGACTATATACTGTACAATATATATAGCATACATGGCCTGTGAAACATTCTCTCTAAAGAATGCTTGTTCTTAGGCTTACTTACACAATAATAAACTATGTGGTGTATGCTTTCGTCACTAAAACGGATATTTGACCAACAGGCCAACCTCTAAAAACTCCTTGTCTTTTTATTTATTTAAAAAAACATTTTTTTTTTACCCTTCTACTGAAGCTTTCAACTTCTTCAAATTTTCCCCTTTTAGGGCGGAGGAAAACTACCCACGTGCATTGTGACGGGTCTAATTCAATTAGAGTAATGTGAGCACTCAGCCTTAAGCATGACATATTTAAGGTAATACATTTGTCACACCCTGGACACTGGTAGCTCATTATTACACATCAGGGTTTAAATGTGCTGAAGGAAGGAAGCGGGCTGTTGGTGTGGGATGATGTGCCAGCTGTGTGATCACCTGTCCCGTTAGAAGCCGCCCCTCGCTGGACTCACAGACACCGCTGCGTTAGGCTGACTGCACGGTCACTACAGGACGTCCTCGTCGCCGGATCAACACATGATACACAGGTACGCTGCTCTAATCATTTCTTCCAGTTTCTCAGTTTGTATAGAGATACATTCAGATACATAGAGAACATTCCTCTCATACTGTGACCGTTGACATTTTCATTTTGTGCACGATTTTCTGATAAATTGCAGCGTGTCAGGATCGTCCTTGTAATTATCGCACTAAGTCTGTTTACTTCACTTTGGATCTCTACTTTTTATGCCTCCCCATCGGTGCATGTTCGTCCTCAAAACATTGACAACTTTATCTGCCGCAGAAACGTGTCAAATCTGACCCCGGTTTGCCATTTCACGGCAACTTGAGACGCTATATGGCCGTGCGTAACACAATATGCACAATAAGTAAGAGAGCTAGTCGCTTTAGAGCTGACACGGCAGAAGTGACAGCAGGCAGCCTGCTGATGACAATTGACGGATACAAAGTCAGTGGTTGTATGTAAATGTTGGCCACACTATGTACCAAAATCTGTTTTATAAAGACATGAAAGGAGCACCCATATCATCCACAGGAGTTTCATGTGCCATTGGTAGATAACACTTGCAGTTTAATGAGCCGTTTGGTACGTTTCTGTTGCATTTTACACGTCTAATTGAAAATGCTTCATAACGTTCATTGCATTCAAGTGCATACTGGTTGAGTACTGTCATACAGTGATGTAATCTAACTAAGTACATTTAACTAGCCTCACATTTTGAGGTAATTGCCCTTTATGGAATATTTACATAGTTTGCAATTTTATAGGTCCAGTCCACTTTGGAGGCAAATATGGTACTTTTTATTTTACAATTTTTTTTAGTATTTTGATTTATTAATCCAACTTTTATAAACATATTGTAAAATTTACTTTTACTTACTTGTACTTGACACTTAAAGTAGCAACAGACCACTTTCCCCCCTAGCGTCCCCAAGTGGTATTATTGTTAGCACCAGTGACAACTGGATCATTTCTGTTTTCCTCAGTCACAAAAAACAACACAAGACCACTTGAGTTCATTCAATCATTTAGAAATGAAACGGCAGTTAACCCTCATTTTCCCAGGTGACTGTGTGCCCGGTGGCAGACAAAATTGTATAGTGATAGCGAGTAACGCCAATGACTTCATTATTCTATCTCCATTACTTTGTACACTGCTGTCATGGCACTAACACACATTGTGACACAAATAGAAATATAACCACATATTTTCAGTGCCTCGCTGAAACATTTTTATTTAATAAGGTTGTCACAATTTTAAACTTCAATATATTATAAAAAAAAAAAAATACACAATGTGTGTTTCAATAGCCAAAAGAAAAACAGTACGGAACACAAAATAGTTATAATGATATTCATTTTTTTTTTTAACGATATTGAATATTGTTTTTAATGTGGTATCATAAAAGTATCAAAGCATCTCTACTTTTGACAATTTTTATCTTTAGATTGGAAATAAATCCTATCTGAGATGCTATCATTTATCCATTCATATATACCGTCACATGATTCTTGGAAGGCTCTGATGTAATGAATGATCACATGACATACAAGTGTGAAGTTTAATAATTTCAGTGTCTTTGTGCGCAGGCAACGAAGTGTCTGAGATTTTCCCCAAAGACAGCTGAACAGCACCTAGCAGCTGCTCCATCATGGTGTATGGACAGATCCTTCACCGGCACAACCCTGATGAGTGCTTTATCAATATCAATGTTGGTGGTTTCAAACAGCAAATGGAGCACCAAGTTTTGAAACGATTCCCACAGACACGTCTGGGTCAACTTGTGTGTTGTAGCTCCAAAGAAGCAATCCTGGAGCTCTGCGATGATTTCAGTCCTTCTGAAATGGAGTACTACTTTGACCGAAATCCACGTTTTTTCTGCTATGTTCTCAACTTTTACCTCACAGGCAAAATCCACCTGGTGGATGGGTTGTGTGTTGTCTCATTTGTTCAAGAGATTGAGTATTGGGGCATCAAAGAGCGTCACCTGGACCTCTGCTGCAGTAACAAATACTATGAACTGACGGCGCTCGCTGAGCATAAGAGCTGGGATCAGAGGAGCGATGAACTGCAACTCCACAGCTCTGCCTCATCTATTGAGGAGCTGTCAGCTTCGGAAGACAACGTAGAAATGTTTGAAGGTTCCTGGTATGCCGATGTCCGCAGGAATATTTGGATCCGACTTGAGAATCCTGGTTACTCCACTTCAGCCAAAGTGATGGCTGTAGCATCCCTAAGTGTTGTCATTATCTCTATTGTTGCCATGTGCATCCACAGCATGCAAGACCTCCATCAAGTGGATCTCAATGAGAAGGAGATTGAAAACCCAGTGCTGACTTTCTGTGAGAGCTTCTGTGTTCTGTTCTTCTCTGCAGAATTCATTCTTCGTTTGGCTGTTGCACCATCAGCCAGGAAGTTCATGTACAGCCCTCTCAACATTATTGACGTACTGTCAGTCATGCCCTTCTATGTCACAATTGCCTGTGATATAATGGATGAAGGGGATAACACTGACCTGGAGAATGTTGGCAAAGTGGTGCAGATCTTGAGATTGATGCGAGTGTTTCGCATCCTAAAACTCGCTCGCCACTCAGCAGGTCTTCGCTCTCTTGGTGCTACACTGCAACACAGCTCCCGTGAAGTAGGGCAGCTGGTGCTTTTCTTGTCTGTGGGCATTTTCATGTTTTCTGCTCTCATTTACTGTGTAGAGAAAGAATGTCAGGAGTCGGAGTTGCAGAATATCCCCATAGGCTGGTGGTGGGCCACCATTAGCATGACAACAGTGGGCTATGGAGACACATTTCCTGTTACCCTTGCTGGGAAGATGATAGGTACCCTGTGCATCATCTGTGGGCTACTGATTGTGGCTCTGCCCATTACTAACATCTTCAATAAATTCTCCAAGTTCTATCAGAAGCAAAAACACATGGATAGCAGACAAAGCAATAACTGAGCTCCCTCCAGAAAGTACGGGAGTTTTCTAAAGAGTACCAGGATGATGAATTAAAACCTGCAACTCCTGATAAGTTATAAAATGTGATGAATATGTTTGCAGCTTTAGGCATTAGTACAACATTTTGGGAAATCTGCTTTTCATCCAAGAGTTAAATGAAAAGATAGATACCATTCTCATGTCTGTATCCTACAAATGTAGCTGGAACAAACAGCTGGTTATCTTAAATTTAAGCTTAATAGATTGCTGCAGGGATGACATATATATTTTGGTTTATTTCTGAAACTTGAATGAAATCGTAGTTAGTAACAACCTAACGACAAGCTATATGCTAAACAAACAGACAAAAGTACATTACAGCTGCATGACTTCAGTGTCACCACCACTAAGCATCTCAGCACACTATACTATAGACAATTAAAATTGCTCGATCCATGAGTTAATAATAACTAATAAAATAGTTTGTAACCAAAGTCTGTAGTTAAGACGGAATAGTGAGTAGATGAGGTTCTGTGTTCTCCCTGATAATAAATCTCTGTAGTGTCATTTAGCTACATGTTAGCAATTGCCTTTTCTAAGACACGTAAACGCTTTTTGATTTAAAATGAAGGGATTTACTTTTTTAATCGAGTCCCACCACTAGTAATTATAGTGGTGGGAATTAATTAGAGGCTTTCTAATTAATTAATCTCAATTAATCGCATATCAACATTTGACATGAGAAGCAACATTATTCAATTTAAATGGATTTTGGTATATGACTGAATCAATGAATAGACACATAAATGAGCTTAAACAACAAAATCGTGTTATTTTCATCAACACGGTAATGGTAATACCGTTATGGTATTATGGTACCGTTATGGTAATGGTAAATGGTCTTGCATTTTTATAGTGCTTTTCCAGTCTACTGACTGCTCAAAGCACTTTACAATACATGCCACATTCACCTATTCACACACATACATCATACACTCATACACTGATGGAGGCAAGGCGCCAACTGCTCATCAGGAGCAATTTGGGGTTCAGTATCTTGCTCAAGGACACTTCGACATGCAACTAGGGGGAGCCGGGATTCGAATCAGTGACCTTCCGATCACTAGACGATCTGCTCTACCCACTAAGCCACAGCCGCCATATGTAATAATAAGGAATATTATGATTGCATTGTTCACAAGGCACAAACTTGCAAGCGAGCAACGTTCCGCTCTGTTTGGAGTGCAAAAATAAATTGTGATTAAATGTGTTATTTTTTTTGTCGCGTTATTTTTTCTGTAATTAATTAATCGTAATTAACGTGATGAAGTCCCAGCCCTACTTTAAGGAGAAATGCTATGTTCTTTTTGTTTTAGAACCATGGACGGATCTATAGATGATAATAACTTGAACAATCTTGAGTCAGATGAAGGATTAATGAGTCAGGAAGACTATACTAACATATTAACCTAAACAAGCCCTCTGTCCTGGCTCTCCCTCTCTGCTACGAGGGAACAGAGAGGGGCGATGGCAGGTTAATGAAAGGGGATGGCCATTTTGGTCACGGCATTGATGCAAAAACCTTTTGCACAAGACTGTATATGCACATCTGTTGTGTTTTTGCATGTTTTTACACTGTTCGCGATAGTCCACCACATGAGTGGATATGAGTTTATATTCTTCTGTTCTTAGTAAATATTTGTTAAGAGCTTAGTTACAGCATGAGGTAGAGACATAGCATACTGAGAATTTCATTACAATAAAGACTTTGAACCAACCGGCGCACCTGAAATGCGGCAATTTATTGAATCTATTTTTTATATCTGAGGTTATCGCAATGTCCTATTGCAACGTAATTCAAATGAAGAAAATTATGTCATCGGTATGTTTTTACTGTCATGCTGATTTAACAGCCAGGATAAATTAAAGGCTTTTTTTTTTACTCATAACCCCCAATTAACATAAATGATATGTGAAAATGTAGTCTGGAGCACTGAGACCACACCATGAATCAAAATAGTTGTCAGATTAATCAATAACAAACACAATCTTTTGTTGAAGCTTTACTTTAGATCATGTAAATCTTAACTAGTCCAAGATTGTCTTCATTATTATCCAGTTGTTGTGAGGGGGTGTTTATTTTGGTGGGGCAAAAATAAACAGAAATATTAATATGTAGGACCCCTATTACCATTTCTTTTAACAATCTGAGCATAGCAGAATGACACATTGCACAGGAAGTCAGTCAACTAAAGGAATTGTGCTGTATCCTTAAACCAGTTAGCATCTTAACAATGCAATACTGTAAGTGTTTGCTGTCAGCCCATAGACCACCATTCATTTTCACTTTTGCGCCCCCCCCCCCAAAAAAAAAATAGGGAAAAAGGTCTGTGCACCCCTGGACTTGAGGATACCTGGTGTCTGTTGCAGAGGGTCGAGCTTTTCATTGTGGAGCTCCTCTTTCGGTGGGTGAAGCTGGGCTTCGGACAAAGCTAACGTTATGGTCCTCTCCACCTCCCCGAGGATCTCCTCCGCCGCTGCGCTCAGACGCTGCTGAATAAACGACCTCAGCTGGAGCATCGTGGGTGTCCTCAGTGGACGGATGATTGGTGGAGAACAAGGTGAACGACTGAACCCGAAACCCGGGAGATAAACAGGAGCCACGCTGCTGCCCTAATGTGGCGGCAAGCAGGCGTCATGTGACCACGGTTATAAAAGATCGTAGATTGAAGAAGATGATTCACTCGGAGAGGAAAAACAGAAAATGTTTTTTAGGTTCTAGGTTTTTAAAATGTGAAAGCTCTAGCGTCACGAGGTTAATAACAACAAATCCCATGAGTCTTATCCAAAGAAGCGCTCTACAGGACTCATGGGAAATGTAGTTGTTGAATGCCAGGGAAATAATCTGTTTTCCTGTTTAGCATTTTTTTCTGAAATATGTAAAAATCTAGTAATCCACAAATCAGTTTCAGACTCATGAGTTGCCAAGCCATAACAGAAGTAATGAAAATCCCTGTATACCATCCAGAATATCTACACACAGTTACAACTTTTTGCTAGATATATCCTTGAAACAACAGACTTATAGTACATCAACTTTAAAACTATATAACGACATTCATGCTGAGTATTGGTGTGATTGTTTTTACCTGGTGGTCACAGCCAGGGAAAGATAAATAGACCAGTCATGTGATATGAAACTTTATTGTCCTCCTTGTGGAAACGTGGTTTCTGATAACAAGACATCACATAGAACAGTATACACAAATACACGCATGACATGTTTTGCACTTTGATGGTCAAAGTGAATTGGTTTTACCTGTAGGATCAGTTAACAGTCTTGCTAAGTGCCGACCTTCAGCAGTCTGATTCATATAAACAGAAACAGAATCCTAAATGGATTGAGGAACATATTAAGACTGTATGTGTTTTTTTTGGTGACAGGTAAATGGGCTCTGCTACACTTATTTACTTATTTGTAGATTTGTTATTCTTGCAAGGGTTTATGGTACCATTGCTCCTCATAAACATATTAAAGTCCTTGTGCAAGACACTGGAACAGAATTGTTCCAAATGTGTCTGTAATTGTCATTACAGCATTGTCACACATAATATTGATGACGAGCTGATAAAGAAAGCCATGTTTAAAATAATTAAACTCAAACTGTTACTACTATTCCACATGGGACTTTCTCGTGGGAAACATTGGCTCATGAATCTCTAAACATTGCTAAAATCAACAGTTAAATGTAGTAAATGAGATGTGCATGTCTTTTTTAATAATAGAGCCTATAAATACAATGAAAGTATCACAACATTCAGTCCACAGAGAAAAGCACACCGCTTGTATTCAGAAACTCTTTATTTAATCGTGCCATCAGAATTTTGGTGATTACAAAAACATCAAACACTGATGCAGACACATGATGGGTGGTGTCTGCTCAGGCCTGTGAGAGCTGACCAATGAGAGCAGACTGGGCTTTTTGGTAGGGAGGCCTTAAGGAGCATTCAGGCAGAAGATGAATAGAGGTGCTGCAGCAATGGAAAGCATGAGAAAAAGAATGTGTTTTTGAACATTAAAACCTGTTAAAGTTTTCTAGTAGGCACCCAAAATAAAAGCATGAAGCTAGAAATGACCACAGTTTGACAGTTTTCACTCTGCTGCCTCCTTTTCATGAGTTTGCAGGTGCACCTTAAGATTGGGTGCAAACCTGTATCTCATACCACAAATCTGGCAGGCGTATGGCCTCTCTCCTGTGTGTGTGGTCCTATGTCTCGTCATCTGTCCGCTCTGGCGAAAACTTTTACCGCAGATGTCACATGGGTACGGTTTTTCTCCTGAGTGGTATCTCATGTGCGTTTTGAGGTGGCTACTAGTGTTGAACATTTTGCCACACAGGCCACAATGATACGGTCTCTCCCCCGAATGACTCCTTTTATGAATCGTAAGGTTCTGGCTCTGACTGAATGCTTTCCCACAGATGTCACAGTGATATGGTTTCTCCCCGGAATGGGTCCTCACATGCACAATCAGATGCTCCCTTCTGTAAAAGGTTTTGCCACATTCTTGACACATGAAGTCTTTTATGCCCGTGTGTATTCTTTCATGCAGCCGGAGACACCGGCTGTTGGCAAAAGTCTTGCCGCAGATATTGCAAAAATGTGTTTTGTTGTGGCGACTTTGCAAATGAATGATCAGCTCTTTCGTGGACTGGTATGTCATCCCACAAACATTGCAATCACTCTTGTTCTCATGTGTTTTGATGTGCTTCATCAAAGAGCCGATATACTGGAAAGCCTTGCCACACAAATGACAAAAACTGCGTCCCTTTTCATTTGTAGCAGAACCTTTGTCATTTGGCGCTGCTGCTCGGCCCTTCTTATTATTAACCCTGCCACTTTGTCCTTGCAATATCTGTCCTATTTGTTTTATTGGTGTGGTCTGTTGTCCTTTGCTTATGACCAGCGCCTCATCGTTGTCCATGTCCTCACTCTGGGCTGCAGAGCAGTCCGAAGAAACTGGCTGCATTTCATACAACGCTTCTGTCTCCGGCTGATCTTGCTCGCTTTTCACAATTTCAGGAGAAGGAAAAACTACCTCCTCTGTTTGACTGTCATCACCAAGTTCCTCTTGCTCTTCTTTTATCTGCGGCATCTTAAAGTCCGTCTGAACCAGGCAGTAGCTCCAGCTGTTATTATCCATATCTGTGCTGGTTTGAGAGGGTCCCGGGACCTCAGCACTCAGGCTGAAGTTAGACTCCACTGGGGTTGAGGGTCCTGGTCTTTCCTGGAGCAGCGGAGCATCACATTCATCTTCATGTTCCACCCTGCTGCTGGTCAGTGAAGGCTCTTCAGCTACAAAAGAAACAGGAAGCAAAAGTTACCCAGCTGAGATACACTGTATTATTGAATTACAATTATTGATGCATTCACGTGTTTGTCACTTTAAAGGTGCACTACGTAGTTTGGGGACTCCTTCCTGCCTAAATAATCCAAAAATGTTCCTCCAGAAAGTGTTTAGGAGGATTAGGATGATTAGGATTTTGAGTCAATGGGTCAAATGACCTAAAAGTTATTGAATAGGAAGTGTCAAAAGTTCAGCTGCAAAAAATGTTCCTCCAGAAAGTGTTTAAGAGCCTGTTTCAGGCCATTTGGAGTTGATTGGTACCTATTTATAGTGACACTTTCTGGATCTGGGGTTTGGGTTAGAGGCAGAAAACTGACTTCAGTCAATGACTGAGGGTTAGACTTAAGATAGTCATGAAAAATAGAAATTCCACCAAAATTTCTTTCGTGTTCATGACTGAATAAACAAACTGACCCATAAAGGACGACACAACTTTATACTGTTTGAATTCTTCTACAAAACGACATAGAGCCCCTTCAATGTTGCAGCTGGTTTAAATGGTGGCAGCTGCTTTTTTTAATGCTGGGTAGCTTGTGACTATAAAAACATTTACCTTATTATAGTATTTGAGTAAATGCACTTAGTTACTTTCCACCCCTGTTAAAATATTTCTACTGTTTCTGCAGCAGAGTTCACGCAGAGGCTTGTGTGCGTGAGCGCATGCGTGGAAAACAGGGCAGAAACATTCATAGCAACATAACTGTTAGCTACTTCTTCTTCACCTACCATTTACTACTAAACAACAGAACAGATTAAAATGCATTGAACCCGAGTCACACACCTGGTTTCTTTCGCAGAAGGTCCAGCTGATGTCGCAGACTTTCAACCTCCTCTTTGGAGCGACTAACTTCGACTTCGTACAGAGCTAACCTTATGGTTTTCTCCACCTCCCCTAGGATCTCCTCCGCTGCTGTGTACAGCCGCTGATGAACGAACGACCTCAGCTGAAACATTTTGGTGTCCATGTCTCAGGAGAGTCTTATCGCACCGAACCATCCGTGGCAGAAGACGGATAGCAAATTGGCAAACTCAGCTAACCCAGCTCAACCCTGTCTACACCGACAGAATGTCAGCGGCTGGCAGTTGCCACATCACTTCCGGTTTGGATCGTTCACAATAAAAGCATCAATGCCGCGTACAGGTGGAACAACAACATGATCTAAACTAAAATTGGTACCTTAAAGTCTTTGGCAACCACACTGAAAGGGGTTCATTGCAAAAAAATATATATATTTATGTGCATATTCGATCAACATATCTATGAATTCAATTAACTAATTAACGATTGTGGGATGGAATAAGATTGGTTGGTAGACATGATAGTTAATTGAATTGTTGCATGATTAAAAGATGCATGAGGAAATTGATTTATTAATTAAATGTTATATCATTATATCTTGTATTTACCTTAAGTTTTAATATTTAAATAAATATAAAATCATTCAGTTGATGATCGCCATAAAGAATGTCTAAATGTATCAATTATGACTGACGACTGTGAAAGTCTGTTTACTTTAAAGTTCTCTGGTTTTATTTTGAAGGCTAGACAGTCGAAGCGGAAGTGTTGTTCTCGGCAGCTTGTGTTGATCTAATCGGAGACCAGAGTGCTGAAGCCGAAAGTAAACACACCGTCCTGAGAACTGAGAGATGTCGTTTTGTAGTTTCTTCGGTACAGAGGTCTTCAAAAACCACTTTAAACCAGGTACCTTCATGACTTTATTTGGTCATAATTTATAAAAAAAAAAACTTCTGCATAACGAGGGGTGCTGTTTACGCACTGTTGACTTCACGTTAACTAGTCAGCTAGCCACTGTTAGCTAACCATTCAGTGTAGGGTTAAATAACTTTACAAACATCGTGTATATCGGACCAGATAGTCCACGTCGTTCCCTGTGGGCTGATTTTACTGACAAAAACTGTTGGCACTGGTCACATGGTCAGATATTTCTACTGATGGGCTTAAATAATGAACGAACACTGTTACCTAACACAGAGATGTTTTGTAACCCATGCTCAGGTTACTCAATAACTCGTATCACGTAACTGCCGTTTTTTTTTTTTTTTTTTTTTTAACAAATTAAAAATCTTCAAAAAAACTTCAACTTAAAGTACCCAGCCATAAACAAAGAGAAACACAACATTAGTAAAATGTAGACCATTATTAAAATGTTGTTATTAAAATTGTTATTATCATAACAAAAAGCACATGTAATGTTATGAAAAAATGTGTGTGTTTGATCACAACTTTAAATTATTAAAATTTTCCAGTACAGCTAGCTGTTCCATTAGAGTAGTGACCTCTTCATGTTGTACGCCATGTAACCATCATCTCTCATCCATTACTCCTCAGGGATTTATGTGTGTTCCAAGTGTGACCACGAGCTGTTCTCCAGCCGGTCAAAGTATGACCACTCGTCTCCCTGGCCGGCTTTCACAGAGACCGTCCATGAGGACAGTGTGTCCAAACATAAGGAGAGATCCGGGGCATATAAGGTGCAGTTTGAGGAAAAGACTTGCATATTCAGTATAAACAATTGAAAAACACTTAGTATAAGTTATGAGCTGTGTGTAAACTACTTTTAACCCTTAAAAGACGACTGAAGGACTTAAATGCATTCATTGTTGATGGCCCTGAGGAAATGCTCAAAATCCTCATTCGGATGTTTCATGTTGTTTCAGGTACGATGTGGGAAATGTGGAAATGGTCTTGGCCATGAGTTTATTAATGATGGACCCGCCAAAGGCCTGTCTCGCTTCTGAATATTCAGCGACTCACTGAAGTTCGTCCCTAAAGGTATGATAGTCTGATTATATCACACCACTGGATATTTTGGCACTAGTTTTGCACAAATGCAAATTTTACGGCAGGTCTACATGACATGTAGATCTGAAAGATCTGCAAGGCCAGTATATCAGACGATATAAAGCTATTGCAGATGTATGAAGGAGTATTTACATATTTACCGGCTAACAAGAAATTGTAGTAAATGCCAAAGATATGATCATATCTTTGTCACAAGTCTCAAAAAAATAAACCAAGGTGAATATTGAAAGTATTTATTCATCTTGTGAGTTTATGACTATTGGTCCACATATCGGTAAATATTTTTTGAAACTTTTGACATTGACTTTCAGACCATTGCCTCTAATTTCACTGTGACTCTGAGCCAAACTGAGTTTGACACTTTGGCTTAAATGTAAGACTTATAAAATGGCTCTGCACTTACACAACCCCACACCTCATCGTCTCTCTCCTCTCCACAGATAAGGTTGATGGACAGTAAAGTGAGCCGTTAGAGAGAAGCGCTGCTGGACTTTCCTCTGTGCTGCTGAAGGTGCGGACAGTGGATGAAGAGCACTGGGATAAAGCCCAATCTGGGAGCACCAGGGCTCTGATGAACGATGGCTTCACTGTACAGCCAGAACAGAGGACTGTTTTCAACACCTATTATTATGCAATCAACGTCAGCATCTGCAGGATAGCATTACTGATTACACAATCATCACCGATTAGTTTGACGTTTATTGAGATATATTTCTAATGTTTGAGATTACTTAATGAAGAGAATCAACCTCTCATAATTCTATCTGCTATTTCCTACTGAGAGACTAAAAGTGTTTGTTTATTCACCTTCACAGTTTGGCCTGAAGTTCTCTCTGCTGTCCCTAAACTGTCAAAGTAAAGAATCAAGTGTAGCAGTCTGTCAGAAGGCTGACAAACTGTGAGTCTGAGACTAGATGAACCTCTTCTGAAGATTACGTTTGACACTGACATTTTATTCATCGACTTTGGCCTTTACCTGCAGATACAGGAAATGTATAGCAATGCATTCTATTTTCACACTTTTGACAGGCTTTTTGTGAGTGGAACACACTAACTGATATGAAATAAATATATTTTAAGTGAGATTGACACTGTGCTTTAATAATGAGTTGATGTCTATGTTCTTGTTTTAAATATTGAGGTCATTCTTTTCTCTGATTGAGTCATTCTAGTTTTTTATATATAATCTAATATCACACTGAAGAGTCTGTAATGAAACATGTTATGGACTCAACTGGTTGAAGTCAGACGGCTCGAAAAAACTAGTTCTGTCCCTTTATAAGGAAATGTAACATGAAACTTATTTCCTGGTGAGGAGGTAAAACCACTTCCTGGTCATTCATTTTCTTAGCATAGTTGTATAATTATTTTAAAATCCTTATTGTATAATATATTATGATACGAATTGATGACAAATGTTATTTTGACGTTTAAAAACACAAATTTATGGTCGACTGAACGGTCGACATTGACACTACTGCTCAGTTATGTTAGTGCTGCCATCAAGTGGAATCAATGAGAGTTTATTCTGAGCCAACACATGGAGGACGGAGTTGTTGACACTCGATCCGGCCATGCTGGTCTATTCCAGTCCAAGCTGTGCGGCTCTCTCTGTAAAAATGGACGAAATGTCATATTGCTCCTTCTCTGGTGGAGAAGAGTATAAGAATCACTTCCAACCTGGTGAGTAGTAAAGTAGCACTTAGTGAGGCATGAAAGTAAAAGGTCATGGATCTCTGTTTGCCCATTCATTGATACTTTTCCCCCTCTCAGGTACATATGTGTGTTCTGAATGTGGACACGAGTTATTTTCCAGCACGTCAAAGTTCGAGCACTCCACTCCTTGGCCGGCCTTCTCACAGACAATCCACGAGGACAGTGTCTCCAAACACCCTGAAGCATGGGGACCCTTAAAGGTAGATCACTTTTTTCCCAATGTTTTCTTAATTGGTTGACTTGCACATAAATGAGTTATTGGAAGTGACACACATGTATAGACACTTATTAATCATGTGATCTACGAGTACAGATCTTTGATTTTAACCGTCTGTATTCAAATATATTAAAAAAAGGTTTGTTGTGGGAAGTGTGGCAATGGACTGGGCCATGAGTTCTTGTTCGATGGACCGAGAGAAGGGCTATCACGCTTCTGAATATTCAGCAGCTCACTGACGTTCATCCCTAAAGGTGAGTGGTTTCTGTCTTTCACATGAACATACATACATGCCATGTGTAGTCACAATGTTTAACCACACATATTATTGTTACCCTGCACTACCGTACAGTGTTTACTTCATGCATGGACCTCTGACCTCATGTTTTGTTAATCACTTAAGCACTTGATCTTAGCATGAACTGTTTTAGTTACTTTTGATACCTCAGCTGACTTTCGGGAAACTGTGTGGGCACAAAAATATTTTTTCTCAGGACATTTAATCAGTTCTACGTAGGTATTGAGGCTGGGGATGAGTCTTACCCAGAATTACCTGCCGTTCAGTTCTGACCTTTCAGCTGAAACTGATTGACTCTGTGCACTCACAGTACTTTTTATTGTACCACTTTATTAAATTGCACAACCTTTTGGGATTCATCTTTTATTTGTTCACTTCCACCAACTCAGGCACGTCACAGCACTTCACAGTTTTGATAGATTGCAGCTTCATCATCCAACTTTAACCCAAGTTTTGTTTTTTGGCTTCAGAAAAGGCTGATGGACAGAAAAAGTGAGCTTTGAAAGAAGAGAAAGTTCACTGCTGCTGAAGGTGGGGACAGTGGATGAAGTGCTCCAGGATAAAATCCTGATGGAGATCTGGGGCTCTGATGGACGTTGGCTTCATTGGGCAGCAAGAACAGGCCGATCTTGCCCACTTTTCTTTTTAAACCATGAGCATAAAGTGAGGGGTTTTCCAACTTTACGTGCCCAGGAACACACCAAGGGGCAAGCTGAAATCTCAAGGCACACCTGTATTTATATCTGTTCAAAAAAGCCTCTGTAACACCTGTTATCTAGTCACTCTGTACATGTTTATCTTTATCAAAAAAAAGTGACAAAACTATATTGCTCATGAAATGTTTACTCTGGCTTCAGAGCCACTGATGTGTTGAATTCTAAACTTTATACAGTGGGTACGGAAAGTATTCACACCCCTTCACATTTTCCACATTTTATTTTTTTACAGACTCATTTCAAAAGGGTTTAAATTAGTTTTTTTACTCTTTAATCTACACACAATACCACATAATGATATAGTGAAAAAAGTTTTTTTCCATATTTTGTTAATTTTTAAAAAATAAGACACTAGAAAAACACAAGTACATAAGTATTCACACTCTTTATTTAGTACTTAGTCGAGGCACCTTTGGCAGCAATTGTTTGGGAATGATGCCACAAGCTTGGCACACAAGATTTGGGGTATTTTTCCCCATTCTTCTCTGCAGATCCTCTCCAGATCTCCAAGGTTGGATGGGGAGCGTCGCTGCACAGCGATTTTAAGGTCCTTCCAGAGATGCTCAATAAGGGCTCTGACTGGGCCACTCTAGGACTTTCACACACTTGTCCTCAAGCCATTGCTTTGTTATTTTTGCCGTGTGCTTGGGGTCATTGTCCTGTTGAAAGGTGAATCGTCATCCAAGTTGGAGGTCCTGTGCGCTCTGGAGCAGGTTTTCATCCAGTATGTCTCTGTACACTGCTCCATGCATCCTTCTCTCTATCCTGACAAGTCTCCCAGTTCCTGCTGCTGAAAAACATCCCCATAGCATGATGCTGCCACCACCATGCTTCACTGTAGGGATGGTATTAGCCAGGTGATGAGCGGTCCCTGATTTCCTCCAGACGTGATGCTTGGCATTAATGCCAAAGAGTTCTATCTTAGTTTCGTCAGACCAGAGAATCTTGTTCAGCATGGATTGAGAGTCTTTTAGGTGTTGTATGGCAAACTCCAAGCGGGCTGTCATGAGCCTTTTACTGAGGAGAGGCTTCTTTCTAGCAACTCTACCGTAAAGGCCTGATTTATGGAGAGCTGCAGCGATAGTTGTCCTTCTGCAAGGTTCTCCCAGTTCCTCACAGTGGCTGGACTCTGTCAGATGCTCCTTGGGTTCTTGGTAACCTCCCTGACAAGGCCCTTGTCCCCATGGCTCAGTTTGGAGGGGCGGCCAGCTCTAGGTAGAGTGACGGTGGTTTTGAACTTCTTCCATTTCTGAATGATGGAGGCTACTGTGCTCTTTGGAACCTTCAATGAATCAGAAATTTTTTTTGTACCCTTGCCCA